>JASAND010018424.1:0-23538 GCA_030248195.1 Trissonchulus latispiculum
AACAACAACAACAAGTGTTTTTCAGAAATTTGAATTTGTCCAATCCTAGTTTTGACATTTAATGAATTAATCTTTTTAAACATTTCCAGTATGAATTCTATTGCAATTTACAAAATTTTCTCAACTTCGTGGCCGCGTGGCTTCTTCCGAAATGTTACACAAGTGCAGTTGGCATAACTTTGGCCTGAATGATCCGAAAATAACATTGTAGCAAGAAAATAACGTCTAAATGTATTTATTTTATATTACAATTGAAAAACGACACTTTCAAATTTTACACTGCTTCAAACAAAAATACACAGTGAAATTTAAATTTACACAAGATTAACACAGGTCCGATTTTGAAAAAACCCTGGGAGTATTCCCTTCAAATTAGCTAGCTAATGACTTCTCTACGTTTAGCGAAATGTCGCTTGCCTCGCTGACTTTTCGAAGTTCGCATAAAAATAACTGTTTTGAGCTATACTGTATGTGTAAAACAATTTGACTTTATGTATCACTTTGAAATGCATTCATTATCTGGCATCAACAATAGCACAAGTAAGTGGGAATTATATACATTGTATTGAATAGCATAACATCCTGATAAAAGCTGTGATGGTTTACTTCACTTGCGTTGACTTGACTTGATACTGCTAATGTCAGTCTTATCCTGTGAGCTTCGTGCATTTTACTTTCTTTTAGACTAGATTTGATCAGTTTGTGAAGGCTATGGCTTATGTTGGCAAAGAGTTTGAGGACAGGGTGCGATATTTGCATGAATCTTGGATGCCTGCGAGAGATCTGGTCAGAACTGCTTTAAAGGAGCGATTGGAGGTAAAGATACTTCCTGTGTTACAAATTATTTTTGATTTTGAGTATATAATGATAGGGTTTGGCATGGGAAAATGCCCCGGAAAAAAGGGTTTTCCCTTTTAGGACGGAAAAAGTCGGAAAACTTTAATAATTCTGGAAAGTTTTAGAAGTGTTCAAATGAAAAATTAAAGTGATTTTTCTCAAATTTTTTCATTTTTCCAAATTATTAGCTTTGCTTTGAGTTTGTTCTTATTTTGAAGACCGAACATAATTTGAAGTTTTCTTAATTTTTCATATACTGCTCAGCTTTATGAAGTATATATTATTGTCAGTTCAACGAGAAACTCATTATTTTTGAAATTAACTGATCAATTTAAACATTCAGCAAACGGCTTTGCTCTTAATTACCATTCTTTGTTGCTTCAACACTGAAGCCCTGCCTGCTTTTGCCCGTAAGGACAACAACATGCCCGGTAGCACATCTTTTGTAAATGGAAACTGTAATCAACGAACTTTATATTTATTGAAAGTTCTTACTGCTCCCAGAAAATAAGGTAACTGAGAATTGCGCCCAAAGTCTGTTGAAACTTCGTTTGGACAAAATTTTTCACAATTGCTTAATTTTTGATACGTCGAAACACTAATAAAGCTGTTCAAATGGCGTTTACCTACATGCCGAGCTATTCGTTAAGACAGGCTACAAATGTTATACAAACAAATTTTGAGACACTGGACATGATTAGGACCAGTGATGGAACCGGGTCACTTAAGCTTGACCCGGTGACCCGGTTTTCCAGAAAATTCCAAAAGTTGCAAAAAAATTTCGATTCTGCCTAAGAACGCTATATTTTTGGCGTCCATGTTCCATAGCCGCTTTGAAAAAAATTACTATGACAATGTTTGCTCTAGGGTTTCTTGAAATGCGTTTAATAGTATAGCTGTAGCATTTTCTAAATTTATGCAGAATTAGTTGCGAATCTAATAATTTATCCCTCTGCGAAATTATGCAGGGTCTAGTATGAGATGCTTGTCCAAAAACACAGAGTACTTTAAAAATTTGGTTTTCAATACGTAGTGAGTTAAATTAAATTAAATTGTTCACTTACTTTCGACGTTTACCTTGGTTGCGAAAATAAACTCCTAACCATATTGTACTAAATAAAGTTATGCAATAATCGTGGGACTTATAAAGCTAATTTGCCAGAGTTCTGACAGATTCAAATAACCTCAAGCTGCGAAAATGCTCAAGACTAAAATATAGGAAAAAGCAAATTAATATTGGACATCGAACAAAAATTTAACCTAAAATTTTAGCTTGGTAAGCCAAAAATTTCTAAAATTTGAGGTAAATTCAGATAACCGGGTCAAGACCGGGTCGAAGCTCTTGACCCGGTGACCCGATCCAAAAAGTGACCCGAACTGACCCGGTGACCCGGTTCCATCGCTGATTAGGACAGCGGAAATAAAGTTGTAAAAAATCGGAAAAAAATCCGCTCGACCTTTTCCAGACAAAAACCAAACCCAATATAAGATAAATATTCCTTTTCGATGACTATAATGCAATTAGGCAGTGCAGGCATTGCCTAGATAATGCACGATAATTGCGGCCCTTCCCATGGGGTATCCAGGGGAGTGGTTTGGGGGTTGAAACCCCCTCATTTTGGGTTGTATTTTATCAATACTTCATTACAAAATGTATTAAATTTTTATCAAAATCCCCAGTAAAATTTTGTCAAAACACCCTCTTTTTCAAAATCCTGGATACACCCTGGCCCTTCCCTCCAGCTGAGCACCCTTCAGTTGACATACTCTTACGCTTACGTGTTTAAGCTAAAATCAGTCAGCTCAGCTGTCCGTTTCCAGAGACGGGCTGTTGTTGGGTTTCTCTAAGTACTCAGTGAAGCAGTTGATGGATGCAGATATCACGGAGCCGAATGGCCAAGCCTTTTCAGCGAACGGCATCCAGGCAACATAGCGAGACCGAGAGTCATAATGGGATATGACTGATGGGGAGAAGCAAATTTAAAACTCATAATATTGCCTAAAAAAGCAGACGGGCCCGGGAAATGTAGACAGACCAACTAAGTATATACTCAGTTGTGGTGTGGATCGACTGTTATCGTGTAGATCATATCCCCGACCCCGACCCAATAGTGCTCTTGCTACGCAAAATGTATATACTAAGTAAATAGGCGTGTAAATAAAGGTATTGAACAAAAAGAAGTCAGAACTTTAGTTATACTCACCAAAATAAACAATTTATACTATAAAATTCTGGTGTGGCTGGAATTTTTTGCTAAAAGTCCTAAATATTTTACATTATTCTGTGCTCTCGTTTTTGTGAGTAGGAGGACGTAGTCGAGTGAGAGGTCGCCCCCTTATCCGCAAGTAAAAACTTCAGTGTGTGTATGTATAGAAGAAGCTTGAGTTCAGAATAAATTTCAATAAAAGTTGAGCAACAGAATTAAATAAACAAACGTTACATTTATACTAAGTATGTAGCGAAAAAACCTTCGAAATGCAGCAAAATCCACCGGCTGTATAAATCATTGAACTGCACAAAATGTGGGACCTGCTGCTTGTTCCCAGTAGTTTTGGGACTTGGAAAATTCTTTAATTTTAGCTCCAGCATAGTACTGCTGCCCTGTACGATACCATGGTTCTAATGCCTAGGGTGGGGGGGGTGAGGATAATCTTAACTCAGCAGTGGAAAACCAATTTGAAGAGTAAATCAAATTGCCAACACTGACGTTTTCGATCCATTAGCAATAAAAGCTCAAATTTCTAATAATCAATAGTAAAATGTTAAATGTTCTGGTTCCAACGAATATTCAGATTTGGATTTTTTTGTAGACAGATCCAAGTGGGGAGATCATAAAATTCAATGGCGTTTGTCCTCCCTGGAAGGATCACTTATTTGAGCTTGAGCCAGAATTAGGAATCATTGATGTCATAAAATTTGCCATTTACCAGGATACAGCTAATTCCTCATGGCGTGTACAGGCCGTTAATAAGAATTCTCAAACGTTTGAATTAAGGTATGTTTGCCTTTTTTACTGAATAAAAACAAAAAGATAATCACTTGGCTGAACGAAATTACATTAATGTATTGTTTATGACAAGTTAAAACTTTTAGAAATCGAACTGGTCTTTGCCTCTTGGGCCCCGGCCTAGCTCTGACCGCACTCTTTACGGTAGTGGCGGCGCCAGTGCATCTCTAATTGTTTGGCTTGATTAGCCTGTTTAATTTGTTTGTCTTCACGTGCAGAATAATCTGTAGTGCAGGTATTATCCGTGTTGGGAAATATGCTGGAATAGTTAGGCGAATCAGGCTGGTTTCTTCCTTGAGAAGCCACAGCCCTGGCACGAGTCTGCTCCGATCTTTGTTCGAGTGGCGATATTCTTAGAATCAGCATTATACTCTATTCGTTCGCTGATTAATAAAAGCTCATAATGCAGTAGTATTGTATATGCATAATTTAGATAACTTGTGTAATTTATGTATTTTAGATGCCCTTTGCCGAAAAGTTGGAGGGGTTTAAGAGACGCTGAACTTTGTTTGGAATCTGGCATATCGGACGCTGTATTTGTTCACTCCTCTGGGTTTATTGGCGGTGCTTTGTCCTATAAGTCTGCTTTAGAAATGGCCAAAAAGACGCTAGAATTTGCTCATGCAGGAGAACGAAATGATTTCGGACATTAGATACTCCGACATCCATTATGACTCAAATTTGTTTCATTGATTTTGTGTATTTTGTTTATCGTCTGTTTGTTTTCTCATTGTTTTACGATTAAAAGCTGGCCGCTTTGCAGTTGTTAGGGTAGGAACTCTGGTTTAATAGAGTTTAAAGTTTATCCATAGAATCTGCGTGAAAAGAGGCCGATTTGGAGAGGCGAGGCTGTTTTCATTCTGGAGAGGACCTGAAGACTGGTGTGGTTATTGAGTCTCTATGGAACAGCTTATAAATAAAAGATCTTGTTTTCCTTAAAGTTGATTCACAACGAGTGAAATTTCGAAATAATAGTGTGAGATCACGAAATTTTAAATGTTATGCTACTCCAAAATATTTTGAGCACACTTGGCAATCTTGTGACAACCGCAGTTTCTCCTATGGCTGTCCAGTCTGGCAACTAGTGGTTACACGTAACAACAGATTGCGACAACGCAGACCTGTGGTTGAACCAACACTATGTTTACTATTGCGTTGTCAACGAAATCGGGTATGGTCCCACCCAACGCATTGTCACCAGTTGTTACAACTAGAGGTGGGGCCGGTTCCACTAGACCGGTTGGAATCGGAACCGGACCGGGAGGATTTTTAGAACCAGAACCGGAAACGAAACCGTTCCACGCTCAGATTTGACATGAATTAATTTTTTTGCAAGAGTTTAAAATTTGCAAAAACTGGATTTTGTAGTTGCTATTGACAGTGCCATTCATATTGCCTTTTTGAAAATATTGACTGAAATTGAAAATATTAATCTAGTTTGAGCTGAAACTTAAAAAATTTAGACCTAAAAGCGAAATATGGCGGACGAAACCGATAAAAAGTAAGAGCCCAAAAGTAAAATGAGCTATATATTATTTTATTGTAAGAAAAAATTTCTACCTCCTTTATTCTGGAATTTCGTAATTTTATGTTTTCATGCTTTTCAGATTTTTCAAATTTTGTTAAATTATTTTGTGCGTATCACAAAATGCGGTTTTTAACTAATCTCTAAATTAATTTTAACGAATTTTTAAAATTTTCTATCCTAAAATTCCAATTGGTAAAATGAAGGAAGGCGGGCACTTTATAAACGATAAAACGGCGAATGAAACTTTAACAAGCTGATAAAATTTGAAGATCCACCTCATTAAAGAAAAAACCCGTTGGGATGTAGTCGGCAATTAGCTACCTTTGCGTGCATACATTAACATAGGGTCGGATCCTGGGGCAGAGGGGGCTTGTCCCCAAAAAATTTTGAGGGGGCTTGTATCTTGAACAAAAATTTTCATTGGGGCTTGTATCTCAACAATATATTTTGTAAAATTTTTTGAAAAATTAACGTTAATTTTATTAAAATTTGCAATTTTTTATTAAAATTTGCAATTTTTTATCAAAATTGCAAAAAAATTCAAAATTTTGCCCGATGTTCCCAAAAAATTAAACATCTTAGCTGAAACATTGCGAAGACGGAAATTTTGAATTTGACTGTAAAAACTAATTTTTCCAGCTATTTTTGGTTATCCCTTGGCCATTTTTTACCTTACCAGTACCTTGTCCGGGTTGGGGGGCTCAACATTTAAACAAACTGAATTTTTTTTGTAAGTGGTTCAGCATTATTGTGGTTCATCTTGTGAACCGAAAAATGTTGCTCTCCGCGGACTGCAAAAGCTCAAGAAACGGAGAAACGAAGACCAAGGATAGAAAACTTGGCCCCAAACCAGACTGCCGTGCGGTTGTTTCAGTCACCCCCAAGGCAACGGTAGTCGTCCTTCCCGACTACTGTTGCCCCCCGCTTGACAACAGTGACGAAGATGGCTGAAGAGCTAGTAAGCCTTTGGTGAAAAATAGGGCTGCAGAAAAGAGATGGGAGAGGAAAGCGAGCGCTCAGGGAAGAAAGAAAGAAAAGTCCGCGGACTACACATAAATTCATCAAAGGTTAGTATGCGCATAGACACAGGGGGACCTTTTCCACCCACCCCTGACCATGCGCATTTCCTAAAAGTTTGTTTAGATTAAAATTACACTTTTCCTAGGGTTTTACTGTGGTACAGAGGAAATGAATTTGGCATCGAAACACTTCCTACACATTTCCACACTTTTTAACACTTTTTTACACTCTTTAACACTTTCCACACTGTTAAAACCAGGTGTAAAAAAATTAATTACTTCTACACGTAAATTAACAACCCTAGTCTAGATCATTATATTACGTGCTATTCCATTCCTATTAACTCTCCCATTATACCTAAATCGGTGCAAAGACCCATCTGCATCTAATAGTCCGAGTTGAGACAGCAATCCATCCATCTATTCGGCAGTCAATATAAAATGCAAAACGTAGATTCCATGGTAAAAGGAAACCAAAACCCAAACCATATCGGTCTTTGTGCTGTCCGTGCAAAAACGTGTACATCCAAACGTAGAGGAGCGAATCCAATGTTATGTACAAACTGAATTTAACTGAGGTAGAAAACTTTGAAAGGTGAATCTTTATTTTCTTATTTTTAGCTAATACTTCTTCGGCAAAAAATGCAAGTAAATTAGACCTATTTAGGTAGTTAGTTACAAATTATGGTTGATTTTCGTCAGAACTTTTAAGCTTGGGCACTTGTTTCTCTAAACTTTTTCCAAATGCCAAAGCTAAACAAACCCGAACCAGCGCCTTATAAAAAGTGTGTTAAATCGGTTCCGCAAGAGCTAAACAACCGCATTTTCTTCCACAAGAGTCAGTGAAATTTGACCTGCCATTCAGGAATGGACACTTCTTAGGCTGTACATAAGATGGCTGGAATCGAAACATTCAATTTTTAGCCTCTTACCTTATAAATGGACCAAGAAAATTCTATTTTAAAATTTTCACAATGCAATTTATAAACACCGGTATACCCTTTGTTGGCCACCACTCATCTAAATTGAGCCCCGTGTCAGTCTAAGTTTTTATTTACTAAATTTGCATTGACCTTATTTATGCAAAATTACAATAAGTCCGGTTCGAAATTTTTTACCCAGACGCAAAATTTTTGTTGGCTGTGTAGGCCACGGTCGCACCCACTGCCCATGTATGTATATGTCGTAGTAATTTCTGTATTCAGTAAATACTGTATTTACTGGCCGATTTCAGTGAATACGGTATTTACTAGCAAGAATGGTATTTTCTTTAAACTTCCTATCTTTACATGTAAATACCATTTTTACTGAAACTCGTCCAGTAAATACTGTATTTTCTAGTAAATTCTGTATTTTGTCTTAAACGCCTTTATCTTTGTGTGTGGCTAGGGGTTCAAAGGTCATGCCGACGTCATATTTAAAGCCAAAAGATAGGTCATACATTATCACAATATGCGCAAAGGGGTGCATGAAGATAAACCCCAGACTTTAAAAATATTAGTTTACAAAACTAAGAAATCTTTTTAATTTTAACACATCTTTTAAAATCAAGACAGGTTGTACGTATTATATAATCATAATGAATTAGGGTTAATTAAAATTAATACATTACTTAATGGTTTTAATCCTACGTACTTTTCGTACTTTAAAAATACACGAATAGCGGTTTAGAACTAAGTAAACTTTAAGTGTATCTTAAATTCTGTATAAAATGCAAAATTTATTAGAAGATACAGAAAACGTACTTGTATAATATCTGTTTTGATTTTAAAAACTGTGCTAAAATTAAAATTTCTTAATTTTGTAAACTAATAGTTTTAACGTCTAGAGTTTATTTTCATGCACCCCCTTTGCACTACATATTGTGCTAATGTATGACCCATCGTTTGGTTTTAAATATGACGTCGCATGTCCTTTGAACCCCTAGCCACACACAAAGACAAAGGCGTTTGAGACAAAATACAGAATTTACTAGAAAATACTGTATTTACTGGACGAGTTTCAGTAAAAATGTTATTTACATGTAAAGATAGGAAGTTTAAAGAAAATACCATTCTTACTAGTAAATACCGTATTTACTGAAATCGACCAGTAAATACAGTATTTACTGAATACAGAAATTACTACGACATATATACACGGACAACGCTGTGAGTGTGACAATAGGTGTAGCTTCGGCCATTGTAACAACACGGTGTGGCAACGCGTTGTAACAAGATGTCAAGTGTAACCTCGGCTTTAGACTTTACGTATTATAGAATCATACACTATGCATTTCATAGATGCTTCCAGCATACGAAATTTTCACTCCTATCCTGTCTGAGTGTTCGCCTTTCCATTCCAAATCCCTTTCTGCAGCCTATCTTTTGATACTAAGCTGCCGAGCCGAGCAAGCTTTGTTAGTTTTCAGACATCCTAGTTGTGCTTGACATTTGGAGGTCAACAGTGGTTGGACGGACAGACAACCATTGGTAGACCCAACCATTGCTGACCTGAGTGCGTGTAACTGAAAGAACCGTACGTCTGACTGGCTTTGGGGTAGAGATGTTGGCCGACCGAGGAAAACCCGGCCAGCCGGCCGGTCGGCCGGGCCGGCCCACAATGCCGTTGTCACGGTGAAATTTTTCCCCCTAGAAATTTTTCCCCCCGGAAAAATTTCACCGGTGAAATTTTTCCACCCCCCCCCCCCGGAAAAATATCACCGGTGAAATCTTTCCTCCCGGAAAAATATCCTCGGTGAAATTTTTCCGGGGGGAAAGATTTCACCGTTCAGTTGTAAATAATTTTTAACATCTATTTTCAACTTTCCAATTAATTTCTTTTTTCCGAATCCGGGGGGAAAAATTTCTAGGGGGAAAAATTTCACCGTGACACCGTCAATCCGGCCGGTCAAGTCAGAAACAGTCGGCCGGGCAGGTCATCAGTTCAGAACAAGGACAATACTTGATCTGTTATACATGACCAAGAGTAACTGTATGCATCATTTTATGAGAAAAATTTTGCAAAATACATAAAAATAGGGTAAAATAGGTACAGGCCTGCCTGTTTTGACCGGCCGGCCGGGTAGCATATTTCTAATCTGTGTAACTGGAAAACGCATTCTAAAATGTGTAGCGCAAGCGATTAGAAAGTGTGTGCTTGGAATACGCAGCTTCCATTATATGCTATTATGTGCTGCATATAAATATACACGTCATTAACATGCTGGTGTAGAAATAAAATATATAGCTACACAGCATTTCCATTGATAGTCTTTATAGCAGAATTTTGGAAACATGGCTTTGAGCAGTAAACTAAAGTGTAAAGTGTTACGCATTAGAGATGAGGATTTTGGCTCGCGGCTCGGCTCGGCTCGGCTCGCGCGCCGCGCCGAGCCGAGCCGGCAACAATTTCTCCCGAGCCGAGCCGAGCCGAGCCGGAGAATTGAAACTCCGAGCCGAGCCGAGCCGAGCCGACCCTATCGAAAAGTTTTAAGTTCACTGTAATTTGTTCCGAGTTTGTCAAACAAAAAAGCCAACAAATTCTATCAATTCTGTTTTCTGTTTTCAACTTTGTCGTATAATTTTCCGTTTTTCCGTGTCTTTATTCATACCCTCCTTCCATGCCAACTTAGTTTAAACGTTAGGCTGGGCTGGAAGTCAGCTTATGTATGGTGTAGTTACTAATTAGAAAGAAACATTTTGACTTAATTACAGCCACGCCGTTATTTCAGGGGAAAAATTTTCTTTAAATTTTCTTTCAATTTTCTTTTTCTTTTTCTTGCGAAAGAAGAAATTTGGACTCTATTTTCTTTTTCTTTAAAGAAGAAAGAGTCATTAGGCTGTCTCAGGTTACAGCTGTCAGTCAATTTTGCGTAAGCAACCCAGCCTAGTGACCCCTTGCGAAAAGGAAGCCGCTTTTCTTTGCCATTTTCTTTAAATTAAAGAAAATTGAAGCCAAATTTCTTTTTCTTTTTCTTTATTTAAAGAATTCTTCTCATTTTCTTTCTTTTTCTTTCCCCTAAAATTCCGACGTGGCTGTATTTCAACGTGTCATATTTGGTTTTAGCAAAAATATTACAATTAAAATTTGCATTGTCTTACTACTGTGGCTTTGGGTTTTTGTAGGTAGTAATTTATATGATAGCAGAAAAGGTTGTAAAACTGCTGATTATATTACAAGAAATACTTACTATTAATTTAGAGTTTGAAATTATTCTGCACTGCATAATTACAATCAACAACGATTATGGCTACGATCGGCAGAGACCAATTAAAGCAGTTGTCTTTTGTTAAAATTTAAAAAATAATTTAAAAGAATTCTGAATTTTATTGCTGAGTTCTCAAGTATTTTGCAATTTATCAGATTATATATTCCATTTTTCAAGACTGCGGGAAAAAAGATTTCTTGTGATTTTTTTCGGCGTTTATCAGTGGTTCCTTTCCATATTGTATACATAGATTAAAATAATAATAAATTTTAAGAAAAACAAGCATGAATGGGTGCCCGCCCACTTTCGTAGAATATATATACATTTAGCAAATATCAATATCATTAAACCTTACAATCCTGGACTCTGCAGCTCGCAGTGTCTCGGTAATAATGAAATTTTGGTGATTCACACTGGTACACAAAAGCTAGACAGCTGTTTTCAGGTTTTTTGTCAAAAACAACGTAGAAAATCCACAATTCGGTGCAATCGGTCAAATTTCAAATTACGAGCTGGGCGAGCAGCTCCGAGCCGAGCCGAGCCAATCCACTTTCAATATTCTTCCGAGCCGAGCCGAGCCGAGCCGGGTATGCCTGCGAGCCGAGCCGAGCCGAGCCGACCACATTTTCTCCCGAGCCGAGCCGAGCCGAGCCGGAAAATCCCGGCTCGTCCTCATCTCTATTACGCATTACGCAATTAGTAAAATTCTACTCCGACCAAGGAAATATGCTTAATTGTTTACACTAGGCACTAATTGTTGGGAAATTAATTAATTCATTATTAGTTTAATTGAATAATTGAATTGAATTAAATTAAATTCCTGGTTCCTAAACAAATTGAGAATGCGGTCTGTAAAACTACAAACACAAAAATGGATGAAGTAAAAATGTCAGTAATAGAAGCCGTTATAGTTATCTGTACCCACGGCTACACATATTTATTGAAAACAATGTAAATTTTAGAATTTTCGGGAAACAAAAGCTAAGACAAGTATACAATTTCAATCCCCCTGTGTCTAAACAATTTTTATCATTCGCCTTTTATCTTTCTCAAAATTTACCAAATTTAGCTCAAATTTTGAATGAATATATTCAAGGCTGGGGGTTGAGTTGGCTGATAGTTGAAACTTGATTCCACCTCATCAATATGTTTACGAATCAAATGCAGTGCCTATAGTACCTAAACACTTAAGGGAAGTCCAAGTTTTATAATCATTCAAATTTTATATTTTCAAAAATTAATTTAAAAATTTTAAAGGCCTAAATCAAAATTCTATTGCAACAAATCACAGTGCTTATCCACGCCTTTCTGATGATATCAGAGACAAGGCTGGTTGGCATTGCCCAGTTTCGCTAATTTTTGACATAAGTCCAAAACAGTGACACTTTTTTAGTGTTCTATGTTTAGCCTATGAGAGAGGTGAAATTACTCAACAACCGTACGACTTACGACTTTAATTTTAAAAACTCCTTAAAATATACCGTTTCGACACATAAAATGTGTAAAAATCAGAGAGATCGGAGAAAGTCAAAATAAATTAAGAAAATTTTGACCCCCCTTAAGCACATTTCTTTGCTTGGACTAGAATTTAAGTATATAATTGCGTCACCCTTTACACTTTAGGTAACTGCTCAATCCACCATTCCAAAATTCTCCTATAAAGACTATCAATGGAAATGCTGTGCAGTTATATTTTCTATTTCTATACCAGCATGTTCATGACGTATATACTTCTATGCAGCATATAATAGCATATAATGGAACACTACAAAGTATGCTGCGTGTTCCAAGCACACACTTTCTAATCGCTTGCGTATTTACGCTACACATTTTAGAATGCGTATTCCAGTTACAAAGATTAGAAATATGCGGCCGGGTATACCGGCCCGGCCGAGTTAAAAATCCGGCCGGCCAACAACACTACTGTGGCGGTCATGTTCTGTCATTAACCTTAGCTTGTCCGTATTTTTAAACGGACTGCAGAGAGCAGCAATGTCATGGCCACAATGTGTTCCAAAAAAACCGAGGTTTTGCCAACAGATATCGGTTGATATTGATGTCTTCCACTTCCTTACTCTGCGCCTGGAAACCCTCGGCGCAGAGGGGTCTTTTCCCTTTCATTTTCTTTGTATCATCTTTATTCTTCTCCAATTTTCATCTTTATGAGGGGGACCATGCAAGACAAGGGAGAGGAAGTCATTGGCGGGGCAGATGGGATACTGCAGAGTAAGGTTGTAAAATGCAAAAATTCCAAACTTTTGCAACCATCCTCTGTGTTTGGTTTTATGCAATAGAGAACTGTGTTGAACGACAGACTGTTAGTTTATGCATCAGGACGATGGCGATCCTCTACTTATAACTAATAAGTTGTGACGCGGGCTCGGGACAGGCCGCGGGCAAGACCGGCCCGGATTTCCGGACGAGTGGGTATTTTACACACTAAATGGTAATTTTTCAACAAATCTCGATGGAATTTGAAGTCTACAAACCAAAATTTCTTACGTGGGTTTTAACGATTTCTTTTAGAGGACACATAATAGTCGTGTTGTTCACCGGTCCAAGTTTTTCTGGGCCGGCCGCCGGGCCGGTGCCACTTTTCGCAGGCTATCCAAAATACAAATAAAAATTAAGATTTTTGATAGTTTTCAAAGGCAGATTTTAGCTTGTTTAAGGCAATAAGCTGCAGAAACTGTCACTGGCCGGTAGGCCGCCTCACATTTGACCGGCCGGCCGGCCTAGGTCTGATCGGCCGGCCTGTTCTGCGGTGCCGGTGCACAACACTACGTTATAGAAGTTAGAATTCAGTTGTGCTGATATGCTGCGAGTAAATAGTTTGCCGCATAAGGTTGTTGTTGGCAAAGAACGGCCAACGGCGGTGACGTTTTTCGGAGGCTGGCCGCCGGTTCAACCCGGTCGTTCTAAAACACTAGTGAGTAGTGACCACTAACTGTTTGCGCAACAAGGAAGACGTAACGGAAAATAGCCATAAAACAAGGTGGAATAATTACTGAACAGTTCGGTCGGGGGCCGTCCTTAGCGACTGTGGGCTCGGCTCGCGGGCCGGGGCGAAGACCAATTGGCCTGGCCCGCAAAATTTTCTTATTTTCCAAAACTACTTTACTATTAAATTCTTCTACTAGAATAGGTATGGGCAACTAATCCCTAAACTTATCCAACTGCACAAGTGAAAGCCAATTAGCATTTATTTACAGAAAATTATGTATATACAGCTGTGATATATTATAGTTATAAAAATAATTCAATCAACAGTATTGGCACAAAAGTTTGAGACAAAAATGAATACACATATATAAAAACTGAAAGGAAGTTGCTACGAATTGCACTAAAGTCTGACACAAAAATTGGTGTACAAAATTGTGATCGCTTATACTGCATTTAGTTTTCATCGGATACCCATAACGTTATAGTCGTTCGTAAAATTTGTTTTTGCGTAATTCTAGATTTACGCAAACATTTTTGCGTAATTCTAGAATTACGCCAACGCCTTGCGTAAAATTTAAATTTACGCAAAATTATTTGCGTAGTTCAAGATTTACCCAAATGCCTAGCGTTCAAGATTTACCCAAATGCCTTTCGTAAATCTAGAATTGCACAATTTTCGTTTCATTCTCCAAACTGGTTTAAAATAAAAATTTTCTTTGGCTACGAAAAACTTGGTAGGGTATGTTTCGGCTTTAACATCTTTTCACCGCCAATACAGATAACGTCGAATCGTTTCAATCGGCGTTCAGCTTTTGGAGTTTTTGCTGTTGCGGCTTTGGCATTTTTTCCACAATCAGTTAACTCAGTTGACCAGCTTTCATCAACGTGAAGGACCCTTCATGCACTGACTGTTCGATTTTGTCAAAAAACTTTCGAGCCAATTCTTCCATTGCAAGTGTTGTAAGCAGTTAACAAGTGGCAAGTGTATTTGGTGAATCAAATCCCAAGTAATTGTGCAATTAATGCTAGATTACGCAAGGCATGCCTTGCAAATGCATGAATTACGCAAGGCATGCCTTGCAAATGCATGAATTACGCAAGGCATTTGCGAAATCTAGAATTACGCAAAAACTACTTTTATGCACATATTTTCTGAATCGTCATGATGAAAGGAAAATTTTAATAAAATTTTTTTTAAAATTTCAAAAATTTCAAAATATCGATTTATCGATTTTTTTCCGGAATATGCATGCTAAAATTTTCTTTCTTTCAGGAAAATTTTCCCATCTAAAACAGGTAGAATGACGCAACAACGCCTAAACTCGGTTAAGGTTTGAATTTTTTATTAGCAGTTTTCGATATTCAAAATCCTTTCCAACTTTGACAAGCTACTGCTTGCTCAGTATTTGATAGAAAATTTTTTCATTTTCATTTTTGAGACCGCTTAGGCACCTGCTTCAACATATTAAAAATTAATTTTCAAATTTTGAAAGTTGATTTTTTCGAAAAATTGTCACTTTTTGACTCAAAATTTCAATATACTCGTATCGATAAAATTGAGTATAGATAAATCATACTAAATATTCCAACTTTGCTGAATCCAAACGATCTCAAAATGTTGCTGCTACGATGCATATTGCGTGTGATATAAATTTTCAAATATTTTAATTTTTACAGGATTTCGAGCAGTGGCGTAGCCAGAAAAAAATTTCGGGGGGGGGCACATCCAAAATTTTTTTAACATTTACCCAGGTTTTTCAAAACTGTTCTTCGCTTGTTTCAGACTTTTTTCGGATAACACAAACTAAGGTTAAGACAACTGAGCATTCTAAATTTTCGGAGGCACAATGCATATATACATGGACATAAATACAGCAGCTACACGGGGGGTCTGGGGGGCGGAGCCCCCCAGAAGCTGGAAAATTTTTGAAAAATGTAATAAAAGTCATAATGAAAACATTCAAAAAGATTATATAGACATTCAAATCCATATATAAATAAGGATAGTGCTATTTCAAATTCCTGTAAAATTCGCTTACTGAAACTATGTCTTTCTGTTTTCTCATTTTTAGACAACAATTTCTACAAACATGTTAGATTATAAGTGCAAAAGGTTAGATCTTTAGATAACTTAGATTAAAAAATCTTTAGATTAAAAGACAGACCTTTTTAGAATATGGCGTAATTGAAACCTATTTTTAGAGCACATTTTGCTAAAATTTTGGGAAAATTTAACCGTGTAATTTGATCTGCAAATTAGATTTTTCTGAGTCGATTAATAAAATTCGCGCCTACGGCGCGAAAATATTCCCCGTCACGGAAAATTTCCCGGGGGGCAAATGAGTTTCGGGGGGGGAATTCCCCCCCCCCTGGCCCCCCCCTGCTTACGCCCCTGATTTCGAGTATATAATTAGTGTCTTTACGTAATAAATAACCAGGCTACCCAAAATCCTGTTGAAATTAAGGCAAATCTTTGAAAATTTATAGCAAACGCAATATGCATTGTAGCAGCAATATTTTGACATCGTTGGATTCAGCAAAGATGGACTATTTAGCATGATTTATCTATACTCAATTTTATCAATACCAGTATATTGAAAATTTTGGGTCAAAAAGTGACAATTCTTCGGAAAAATCAACTTTTAATACGTTAAAGCAGATGCCTAAGATGGGAAAATTTTCCTGAAAGATTCCGTAGAAAAACCCCGATAAACCGAAATTTTGAAATTTTTCAAAATTTAAATTTTATAAAAATCTTCCTTTCATAATGACGATTGAGAAAATATATAATGTTATGGGTCTCCGATGAATATTAAATGCAGTATAAGTGATCACAATTTTGTACACACATTTTTGTGTCAGACTTTAGAGTCCATGACCGAAAAGCCAGCTAGTCTTTCGCTGGATAGTGGTAGTTGTAACGATTGCTGTGCTCTTTCAATTTTTAGTACATCCTTTTTCTAAGACTTAACACCAACTTTTGTAATTACTTAATAATTTGTAGATCACGTCCAACCATAACGTTGCAGAAGTTTCGCCCTTTAACAGAATACTTCAAATTTAGTTAACTTAAGTTAACAACTGACAGCAGAAATCAAAGCTTTGAGTTTTTCATTAATGATTTTCTCAGTTTTACAATTGCCACAAATGCACGAAGTCTTCGTCTTCTTCGTTTCAAAAAACCGCCTGTCACAAGTTGATAATGAACGTTCAATGTTAAAAATGTGGTTAAAAATAACAGAAAATTTACTGGTTGTAAGTAATACTGGTCATTTTTGGTAAAAAATAAAAAATGTAGCATTTTTGCTTAAAATTCCCCAAAAATAAGTATTACCACGTAAAGTTCACAACAATTTTCTGCGAAAAACACAGTGGCGTAACAATATCGTTCGCAGCTCCTCCTTCAATATTAATTAGTACAGTATTATTGCTGTCAAATATCAGCAAGTATTCAAACCGGAAGTAGTAGTCTCCATTTCTGTAGCACCATCAGATGTGCCAACAATATTCATAAAACTTGTATTTACAGACATGCCACTGTTAAATGTTTCCAAAAGCATAGCATCAAAAGCAAGAGGATCCATCTTTGGAACAAGATCACAACTACCCAATAATTCAGCAATGTTCCTGAAACAATACAAAAATCAGCTTTGAACAGTTTTTCTTAGAGTTATACTCTACTGTAGTAGAGATTATAAAGATCGGACAAACCGATCAAACGTTTTATGCCTTTAAACCCGTTTAAACCTTACACGATTTTTTCCTTTATTGCCTCAATCTTTCAAGAAAACTGCAGAAACATTTTGGATAGTTTATTTCGTGCTGGTGAACAACAGCCGAAATATTTTCTGCTACAGTTTTATTAATGTTGAAACACCACTACTCAGCAAATCGGTTCTCCAAATTTTAATGTACGTAGTATATACTACTCTAAGAAGCACATTTTGGTGCCAATGGCTGTGTATTAACCTAATTTTGCCGAAAACAGGTATGGTCATGGTGTTTACCAATTATTATCCATTGATTCAGTATTAGAATAAGGAGACAATTGTTGAATAGAAAAAGGAGAGCTCTGGAAACTACCATCGCCGTCTACCGAATCATGCCTAAAATAACTATACTAAGACGTAGAAACAATAAATATTATTTTAATCTAATATTGTTGGCTTTCTTCTAAGTTTGCAAGTATTTAAAAGGGATACAATGACATTATAGACGTATTAAATATTTTTATAAGTTTACTACAGGTTCTATCAGACTACACAATTAACATATTATTGGGAAACATCAATCAAGAGACGTAATTATAAATAAACAAACAAACACAAGAAGACAGAAATTGTAACATCTTTTAACAGGGGGGTAACTTTTTTGACCATCTCCGATTTTTTTCAGTTTCACATATCTTGTTGCACCCCATAGGTCTGCGAAAAAGACAAGAACGTTTGCCCAATATTACTTCTATCGATCTATACAGCCTCTTCAAGGTGATCTATATCAAGAGTACATAATACATAAGAGTATGACAAGCGTCATACGCTATGTATTATCAGCTCGCTTCACCCTCTGCACGCTATCGGCTGACCCCGTACCTAAATCAGACCCCCCTCACCCCGCCCCTATACATGTACGGGGTCCAAACGGGGGATCGGGGTCTATGTTAGTATACTTACATGTTAAACTTGACGGGGCCCCAATTTGTGTATGGGGTCTAAGCTTGTATGATTTACACATCTGTGTACAAAATATACAAGCACGAGCTCGATCCCCCGTTTAGACCCCGTACATGTATAGGGGCGGGGTGAGGGGGGTCTGATTTAGGTACGGGGTCAGCCGATAGCGTGCAGAGGATGTAGCGAGCTGATAATACATAGCGTATGACGCTTGTCATACTCTTATGTATTATGTACTCTTGTCTATATTAAATATATTATGCAGAACAATTAAAAAGTTACGATAAAACGTGTGTGGCAGAAAAATTTTCGGGTGTAGAAGAGCTCCTGCTCTTATCACTTTGCACTCTTGTTAAGGATGTGCAGCTTTTGAGGCAATTGTTGAGTGACGCATTCTTGCCAAATTTTAAACTCACTCAACGCAACTCAGTTCAATTCAAACATTTAGAAAAGGTACCATTCTTGACCACACACCTTTCAATCCTATTTTTTTATTTTAAATATTTTTTGCTGTTTTAAAAGTTGGCCTTACGGTCTTCGGAACACGTACACGTGCTTACTGATGTTTTGTTATCTAGCAATTTACACAAGTCTGACGTAAAAATTAGTCATTGTTTAAACTGCCTGTGCTCCTTTAATGTTTAATCAGCGTTTATTTTGTCTGCTATCTTCATTTCTGGGAATTCTAGTCTTATCTATTTCTTGGTTCTCTGAAATGTTTGTCTGATCGGCTTGATTTCGTCTATTTTTGTGGTTACTTCAAAGAATCAACGTTGCGTAAACTTCGTAGTATATCCCGATATGGGACCGTCTGATTTTGTTGCATTTTCATGCACTTTCATGGGGACGGCTCTTAAATAAGAATACGAAAGAAGATGTATGCAAAATTAGCTAGCTAGTGATTTTCTAACGGAGGTTTGCTCCTTTTTAACACAGCAATTTATCCAGGTTGAACTTATCTGCTGAGGTTAATTTGCCTAAAATGTGGAGTGCTCACAGCTGGTAACACGGAAAAGCTATGAGGTGGATAACGTGACTGAACTGAGCACGGTTAAAACATCAAATTGATGTCTGTGAATTTTTCATTGGACGTATTTATTGAATCATCTGTGGGGATCGAATCAGCCTTTTGTTTCAGATGTTCAGAAATTTTCCTTTTAAATATAAAGGGCTTAATCTCTGAAGAGATATACGTATACGATCTTGTTATAGAGAAGCGTTTCGTAAAAGAGTTGCTTTCGTTTGTCGCTTTATGTACAATATTTTATGTGTGTGCTGAATTTTTGTTTCAGGTCTTGTCACTTCCGGTTAGTGTCACTGTGCATCACACTCAGGAAAGAGCTTCCCATGCTACCATATTTTGGGATTATGCTTTTTCGGATACAAGTTCCGTATGTTTTAGATTTTGTCTTTAATTAATAAATGTGTGTGTTGACATTGATGTTGTCCTCTCTTTTCTGGACATGCAAGAGAATCTTGACCTGTAGACTGACTCCAGAAATTTTGATTGGCCAAGTTTGCCTATTGGTATGATTTTACAAATTATAAATCTGTGGGGCGTTTCAAAGATTCTTTTAAGTCGGTACTTAAGGTGGTGGTATCCTTTTGTGCAGTGCTTTTGTGCTGATTTTTTAAAACGCTATAACTTTCGCAATTTTGGGAGTTGGAAAGAGCTTTATACATCGTTTTAAAGTTTATTATCTGTGCATTCACATGAGCTTATAAACTGGCAAAATTAGCAAAAAATTACAGAAATTTTCTGACATGCTGACACCAAACAGGATGAATATAGACCAAAAATTGTTGAACATCGATTTCTCAAAACTGAAGAATCGGCCAAACGTTCTTTCTGTGCCTCCCTCGATATGAAGGACATAATGGGCCGAGGGACGTTTTTGGATTTGGCTCAGCAGGCCTTAGCATTCAAGAAAATCGAACAAATGCACGGCAACAGGAAATTTCGCAACTTCGTATTGAGTTTTCATGCTACTCGCTACGTTTTAGCCCAAGCCGCAGAAGGGCGAATTTCGATTCTGCCAAAAATTTCCGGAATCCGTCTTGTAGTTTTTGAGAAATCGATGTTCGAAACAAAATAATCGCAGTTTTGCCAAAATGGTTTTTCGACCAAATCTAAAGCAATAAGTCAATAATAAGCTAATAGGCATTCATAAAATGTGCATTTGGACGATGTAACGTTTGAGTATAAATAAACCAACTTTGTCCATAACGTGTGGCAGTAGTTTTGAAAAAACTGCTTTCCTCAACATTGGCCATTTTTTGACCCTGAAAGCACTTAGCTCAAATGGAAATGTTGTAATAGCAAAAATGTTCATTCTCGTGTCCTCTTTCCAGCCATCACAAGAAATCCCGTGTCTTGTCTAATGTCTACCTACTGGTAATCTAAGGCCAAAAACCAAAACTTTCTTATCTTTTGGCATAAAAATACGGGACTGGTCCCAGAATGCTAATCCCAAAGCACGGAAATACGTAGGTTATTTCGTAAGTTTTAGCCATTTACCTAAAGGATTAAAGCCGTATGAATCAAAAATACCCGAAAGGAAACCAGCACCTTAAGAGCGTGACTTCAGAGAATATTCAGGAGCAGGCTACCGTATTATGCCAAACAGTGGCCCACCCAATAAGACGCCCATGGGCGTTTTTTCGGGGGGTGGGCGCTTTTTTGGATTTCTCAATGCTCACTTGCATGCCCTGAAAAACTAAAAGTTCGTGAACAAAGTTGTGGCTGATTAAGCTATTTCAAGGCTTAGAACCAATTATGTTCTTTGGATTGACATGTAAACAACTGACACTTTCCGAGCCAAAATTTATCGAATTTATAGAAAATTGGCTAAGCAGAAATTATATGACTGTTTCCAAAAAGTAGCCCATGGGCGTTTTTTCGGGGAGTGGGCGCTTTTTTGGATTACAAAAATCAACTACGAAATTGCCGATTCCAAAAAAACGCCCATGGGCCACTGTTTGGCATAATACGGTAGTATGCTGTTTCAAAAGAATTCTTCTAAATTTACACTAAAATTCTCCTAAATTAGAAGAAAGGAGCTGTGGTATATACCCACTCCTAACTTAGGAGAATGTTTTGAAACGGTATTCTCCTAATGCCTGCGCCCAATTAAGTAATACTCCTAAGCATAGAGGCGTCTTTTGAAACGCCCCCAGTGCTTTAGCAGTAAGCACTAACTGTGCAATAGAATGAAAGGTTGGATTTGGTTGTTTAATCTGTGCGTCGCCACAAAATAAGGGTTACTTGTAAACCATTGTTAGTCGTTCTTCTGAATCACTCGTATTTACTCTTTCTTTCAGGATACGGCTCCTGTGGAAGTTCCTTGGTCTGCGTTTGCAGAGATGCTAGTCTATAGATTTGCGGAATATACTAAAGCCAGTCGTGGGTTGTCTATTCCTGATCTCGAATATATCCGCGAAAAGATTCTTAACACGGATTCTCCTGCAGTGCCCAATGGAGCTTCTGTTGGAGGAGACCACAAAAATTTTCCCGTCTCCTGGAACCGTATATTTAAAGTATTGTCTAAATATATCCACTTCTTATTTTTGTTTCCCTACTACATTTTTATCTTGTCGTCTGGATTGCAGCTTCAACTTTTTCGACTAATAGCCGTTTCCAAATAAAATGATCAATTATCTGTTACTATGGTCTGAATTGTGAAAAATCAAACCTGTTTATATCCGAAATCTGGGTCATTGTAATTTAGCTTTCAATGCCTTCATTTACAAATGCCAACTGACAGCCTATTAGGTACTTCTGTCGGTGAAACGCCAATTTTTCTGTCCTAGTCTGTACTAGAGATGAGGATTTTGGCTCGCCGCCCGAGCTGGCCGCGCCGAACCGAGCCGAGCCGAGCTGGCCACAATTTCTCCTGAGCCGAGTCACGCCGGAGAATTTGAACTCTGAGCCGAGCTGAGCTGACCCCAACGAAAATTGTAATTTGACCGAATTTTACTGTCAGATTTCCGAACTTATTCATGAAAATTAGTCTGCTGATTCAGTAAAGTTTGTTTTCAGTTCTCAATTTTGCATCCTTATCTTCTTTTGCTTTGTTCATACCTTCCAAGCCAACTTTTTTAACTGTTAGGCTGCCTTGAAGTTAACTAGTGTATGGTGTATAATGTATATATTGTGTAAAAATACTTTCGACTTATGTACGTATTTCATTCGTAGATATCATAGTTTTAGATTTATAAAAAATTCACAAGTACCTAAAATCTAGTTTTTCTGCCTTTCTGGGTGTTCGTTGTATTTTTGTTCTATCAGATAGCGGAGAAAGTTGTAAACTGCTGATAATATTCGAAAAATAGTATAATATGAGAGGTGAAAATTAAAATTATTCTTGATTTTAATTGTAATTTGCTTCGACTTAGCTAAGTTCGATGGACAGCAATAAGTTTAAGGTTTATAATATTTTTTGCAATTCAAAAATTTTGTAAAAAATTCTAAGGTTTATTGCTGAGTTTTCAATATTTTTGCAGCTTGCGAGATTATACCTGTTTATCGAACTCTTTAAAGCCGAAAATCTATTTTTCGCGATTTCTTTCGGCGTTCATCACTGATTCCTTTCTGTATTGTATAACCTAGTATGTTACTTAAGTTAAAAATAAATTTTTGATGGAGAACAACGAGCCTGAATAGATGCCCGCCGGAATGATGTCCTAGTTTAGTAGTAGAGCCATACTTTTAACAAATACCAATATCATTACCCCCAACCGTAACTTTTGATTTTTTGACCAATAACTTCGAAATTTTGTATGGGTGCATATTATTGGAGGCTGATGAATTCAAAAATTCAATAATTTTTAAATTTTTAAACTTCAGCGTTTAGTTTAGTGGGGGACCAAGGGGAACCGACCAATTTTTCGAAAGAATTTTGCTGAAAACTTGAATACTGAGCTTTTTAGGGGCGCTGAGCATGAATCTGATATCCTTTTTTCTTTTCAGATTTTTATTAGCCCAGTATAAGCTAAAGTTTTAAGCTTTTTGTGTTTCCAGCAAATTTTTTTCCAAAAATTTTATAATTTTTAAATCTTGAATTCTTCAGTCTCCAATATACACCATTACAAAATTTCAAAGTTATTGGTCACAAAGTTATTGGTCAAAAAATAAAAGGCTAGGGCTGGGGGGAAAGCACAAAAGATCCTATCATTAAAACTTATAATCTTATAATTGCAGACTCTGCAGCTGCAGTGTGTCGGTAAATATTGATAGAATTTTCTTTATTCTCACTTGCGATGTAAAATGATTAAATATCCAATTCCAATTTGCTAGGATTTTTTCAAGGCAAAAGCATTTGGACTTCTTTCAACTAATTGC
>JASAND010018425.1:0-18715 GCA_030248195.1 Trissonchulus latispiculum
ATTTTTCACAATATTTCACCAACTTTAATTAATTATTGCTAACTAATTAGTCACCGCATGAGGATCAAAGTGTCGTGCAGTGTTGTTGAGAATGTGCTCTACACGATGACACAAAAATTTCAGTGGAAACTACCTGTTTATTACATTTTATTCCACTGAGAAAATAATTGTCACCTTAATTTTGGCAATTTTCGTTACTTTGTTCAAACTTTAATTAATTATTACTAACTAATTGGTTGTTGTATGAGGTTGAAAGTGTCGTGCAGTGTTGTTGTGAGTGTGCTCTATACTGGGATACCAATCTTTTAATGATAATGTTAGGTTTAATATATTTTATTCCGCTGGGAAAATAGTTACCACCTTAATTTTGGCAATTTTCGTTACTTTGTTCAAACATTAATTAACTATTGCAAACTAATTAGTGGTTGTATGAGCATGAAAGCTGTTTTCGTTACTTTGTTCAGATTTTAATTAATTATTGCTAACTAATTGGGTGCTCTATAGGTGTCGTGCAGTGTTGTCGAAATGTGCTCTATCAGTGTGTGTCAAAATTTCCGTGCTAACTTTATGTTTATTTTGTTTTATTCCACTGGAAGTTAACACTAGAATTTCACTGCAGCTCAGTCTTTATTTAATTTTATAGTTAAACTTGTATGCGGAAACGTTAAGGATTCACGCAAATTCACCAAGAATCCAAAATTAACCCAAAAGCAATTTAGCCCTGAGGAATTGAAACATTTACCCAAATATCATACAACCTTTCAAGAATCCAAAATTTACCCAAAATTTCTGAGAATTCAACGCCATTTGAGGAAGCAGAAATTAGCCCAAAATTGCAAATACTTTACATTGAGGAATCGAAAATTAAAACAATTAATCATCCAGGAAGCTTTACCCAAAATATTATTGTGAGGAATCATTTATTTGCCCACATCAATTAATCATTCAAGAAACTCAGTTTGATGAATCCTATATTAGCCCAAATATAAACTTGAAGAATCGAAAAATTAACCCAAAACTCATTAATCATACATCATATGAGGTATTCTATATTAGCCCAAAAGTAATTAATCACATAATCTTTTAGGAATCTTACATTAAGCCCAAAAGATATGACGTTTGAGGAATTCTATATCAACCCAAAAGCTGTTAATCTTTCCTGCAATTATGTTTGAGGAATCTAATATTAGCCCACACAATCTCTCTCTCAAGCTTTGAGGAATTGAAAATTCACCCAAAACTCAGAAGCTTTCAAGAATCCCACCCAAATTTTCAAATATTTGACATTGAGGAATCGAAAATTAACCCTAAAGCTATTAATCAAATGAGTAATTAAGTTTGAGGAATCAGACATTAGCCCACATAATCTCTCTGTCTTAAGCTATGAGGAATCGGAAATTAGCCCACAACCCGTTAATCTTTCATGCAGCTATGTTTTGAAGAATCCTATATTAGCCCATACTCTCTCGTAAGTTTTGAGGAATTAAAAACTGAACCCAAAAGTAATCAATCTTTCATGGGGAATTAAAAATTTTGACCAAAAGCTATTAAGGAATCTAGCAATTAAGGCTGAGCTGTCCAATTAATTTTGATAGAGTCCTCAGCATACACAAGAATTGAACAGATGGTAGGCACTAAGTCCACAATTGGGCAGATGGTAGGACACAAATAAGCCATAAGTCTAACCACAAGTTTAAAATTCACCAGACAGATGCTAAGCCAGAACATTAATTAGGTCATTAATTCTTATCACTGACAGCTAATGACAGTTAAGTGTCAAGTTTTGACAGGTCTGGGCTGATCCAAAAAAGGAACCACTTTTTGATCCCAAAGAGCTCCCATTTGTCCTCTCCTATACTACTCATGATTGAATTTGTGGCTTTGAGCTGAAAACCGAACACGAAACGTTGACTGAAAGTCTCTGTCGTTTTACTAATTCCAAGAGTACATAATACTTATGAGTATGACAGCAGTCACACTCTATATGTTATAAGCGTGACACATCCTCTGCACGCTAACGACTGACCCACCCCCCGAAAACCTATCATTTCAAAGGAATTTGTGCGATATACTTGTGTTCTAAAGCTCGAAACAGGCACAAAACTCGCGCACATACTGCTTGGGTTTTCGAGCTTTAACACACAAGCATAGATCGAGCGAGCGTACCCCCGTTTCGACTGACTGGGTACCAACTTGCGGGGGGGGGACTGGGGTCCAGTTTGCGGGGGGCGGTCAGCCATTAGCGTGCAGAGGATGTGTCAAGCTGACAATACATACCTAGAGTATGCCAGCTGTCATACTCTTATGTATTATGTGCACTTGCTAAGGCTAATTAAGAAAAGCTTGTTACGGTTCTAATGCCACAAGCGGGGTTGAATGTTGGTATGCATGATTTGCATCATTAAATTGATATATTTTCTACAATAAGTCAATGCTAATGCTAAATGTTCCGAATCTGTTGTTTGTGTAGCTGTGTTCATTGCTTTTGCTTTAAACGAACCTTTTCACCATAGATTTTCATGTTTGATTGTATCTGAAAGCAAAAAGCAAACATTTATTAGCTGCAACCGATCCAGAAGGACTTTTCCTGCAGCAATGGCATTCAGCTGCATACTTTGGCTTGTGATAATTTGCGGACAACTCCGTGCCATCAATTCGATTATGCCATTTAAATGCTTTTCATCCAGTGAGCTGCTTAAGGTGGTATTGTTTCCCGCATTTCGGATGATAACTCTCGCAAAAGTAAATCAAAACTCTCTGTAACTCTCAGAACACAGTATGTACTTCAAATGTTTCTGAACAGATTAGAAATGATCCTGGAGTTTTGCTATGAAAATTTGAAATTTTTTATTTTGTCGCGTTGAGGTACCTGAAACTAGCCAAAACCAGTACTCAGTCATAAGAGCACGTCAAACTTTGCTCTTGGACCGTTTTTTATCTTCAATATTCCGATAGATAAACTAGACAAGGTTTGTGGTGTCAAACCAGCTGATTTCAGATTTTTGTCAATTGTTGCAAGATATAACTGTAACATACGAGTTAAATCCAAGTTAAAAGCCGACTACAAGCTCATATTTTGTGGGAAAATGAGCTTGATTGCTTAGCGGAATGACTAATTGTAATAGAATCTTGGTTCTTTTCTCGCTGAACGTTTTTATTTAGCGTATCTGTGCGAAATTGCAGGTCCTTCAGGTATTGCGAGTAAGCGGGTCCCCTTCCGACATCACGGAGGGGGTAGCTTTAATGTAATGTAATTTTTGCATGATGCATGCATGCATGCATGATTAGCCAATCTGATCCGTTTTGGTTTAAAAACATATTGTTGTTGGCAAGAGTACATAATAACTAAAAGTGTGGCAAGCGTCATATTCTTAGCTATTAAGGCCGGGGACATCATCTGCACGATAACGGCTGACCCCCTACACAAATTAGACCCCAGTGACCCCTCCCACAATCGAGTACCTAGTACACGTTTGGGTATCATCACTCGCTTGTATATTTATGTGCTCAAGCCAAAAACGTTCTATCCGCAACTGGCCACTTTCGAGCTTCAACACATAAACATACAAGCGAGTGATGGAACCCAAACGTCTACCAGGTACTCATTTGTGGGAGGGGCCACTGGGGTCTAATTTGTGTAGGGGGTCAGCCGTTATCGTGCAGATGATGTCCCCAGCCTAATAACTAACAGTGTGACGCTGTAATAACTGAGACTACTCTTGTTGAAGGTAAGCGGAAGCACCCCGGAGATGTCGACCTTATTGTGTCGAGAAGCTAGCAAACGTAATCTACCAGGAAAAGCTGAAGCTAAGAAGTTGACTCAGTCCTCCAAACTTAAACTTCTGGTATCTCGGACTAGACTTATAAGCTCCGCATGAATGTGGTCTCAATCTAAAGCTGACTTATAACAGGAATTGTTGCTCTGCGCTCGCTGGAGAATTGGGTGATAACCTTGTCGCTAAATTAATGTAAAATTGAACACCTTTTACAGGAGATATGACCGGGCTATGTTACAAACAAAAGGCCAATTGCTGGGTATCTACTGGTGCTATGAAAATCTGTTCCAGCCGATACGCCTACACTGGTCTGGCGAGTGTCACATATCGAGCAGCACAGTGCCTACACTGGAATGATACCAGAATTCCTGACCGTTATAAATTACTGCCAAAAAACTACTGCCGGGCCGATGGTCACTATCCTCCCTTCTGTTATACAAATAAACTGACTACAGCGGGCGCTATTGAGCTCTCTTGGGATTACTGCTTCAACCTGTGCAACAAAGAGGGTGAGCACGCAAACCTCATGATTAAAACTTTACACTGAAATCTGTCAAGCTTTAGGTTGTGCCAGGATTAAGCTGGAAGGCCTTTGAAAACTTGCCTAAGTTCAGAATTTCAAAGTATATGAAAATGGTGTATAGTGACTTTGTTTGGACTGAATACACAATGCTAATATGCTAGTTACAGCTGATATCAAGCTACAACGAAAGTTAAGCTTACATTAACAGTACAAAGGCTGATAATTGTTTTGTTTTATTGATTCAGCTGATAAACTGAAAATATAACGATTTGTTGCCTACGAATCCCAAAACCCGGTGGAAACCCCCAAATTACTTTTAGTAAGAATATTAGTATGCGGCAATCGGATCATATATTTTAGAATTCACTAATGTTTGCAAAAAAATTGCAGGCTGACAGATCCTTAAATGAAAGGAGCAGCACTATTGAGAGGACGTCTTTTGTGTCCGCTTGCAGAGCAGTAAATAATAACAGATAGCAGACAGCAGATAATAAGATAATGGTTACAGGTATTTTTGCAAGATGATAAAGAGTTATAGAGCTGACAGGGAAGAACACAAATAATCTGAGAAGGCTATAGACACATTTGCTCCGTTCGTCTCGTTGAATGGGGCTTGTCAAGCATTGGGCAAACGGCGGGGCCTGACCCGACCCGAGGTGACAGCTTGGTATGAGGAAGGTCTTCAAAAACTTCTTTGATAACCATGAATTGGCCCAAAAATTCTTACTTCGGAACTATTTGTCCCAGTTTAAGCAATATCTTAGTTAGTGTTACTTCAACGTTCATTCATGCTGGAATTTAGGCATGCAACTTCAGAAATTTGAAGTTTGTTCAACTCAAACGGACTGTAAGACATGTGCAACACTGTTTGTGGATACCGGATTATGCACGGCCGATGAGTTTCCGTCTTACATACCAGCCTGTCCTGAACGTGAGCTGCTTATTAGTAGTCAGTACATTTCATATGGAATAGTAAATATTCGAATAAAATTCAAGCTTTCAAACCAATTGTTTAGGCTAAAATTTACATTCGAAGGTTGCAGGAAAGTGCAAGCCTAAACAGCAACCATGCGGAGTGGGATGTCTGGTCTAGTCTTCTTAGTTTGACTGTACTGTTTATTAACAAGTATGCTTCACTCCACTTAAGGTGGTGATTCCTTTTGGTCACATAAAGTTTGCACCATTATTACTCATTCATTACTTGGAATTAAGAAGCCATTTTTATATCAAAATGTAGCTTGACATTTTCTCTTTTTAATGCATGCCACGAAACTAATGTTGCTTTTCTAACATATTTTTAACACATTTTAGAAGAAGTTTAATTTTCCAGAATTTTTGCAGACTCAAGTAAATTTTTTCGCGAGACATCGGTTATATCATTCGATACCTCCATCAAATAGCTGGGGACGATTTTTTATTTATTGTGAAATCGCTCTTCGTTGCAGAGAAATAAGCTGAAATGTGTGTGCAACCTGTATTTTGCCAACTTTTTCCAAATTTGTCAAGCGATTACTTCAACTAGAAAACAGCAATCGGGGCAACTAAAAAATCGTCCCTGGGTATATTTGTGCAGAACATATTTGTTCAGTAGCAACCCTCCAACCTGCATGGTGAATGCTCCACAGCCTTTGGAAAAAAAATTGGTCGTGTTTTTGCAAAACCTACATTTTTTATGATAGCAGCCTACAGGATAGCAGTTGTAAGACGATCATGCGTCGGATAATTTGTCCATGTGAGACCTTCAGATCGACGACCTTAGTTTGATTTTACGGCTTGCGTAGTTCAAGAAATGTTGGATTATTTGATTTCTGCAAAAATGACAAGTTTTCGACGCCAAAACGGGAAAATCGGTTTTATCTCACGGTAGAGAAAAGTTAGAAACTTGCTTTAAAAAGCAAAAATGTGAAGCTCAATGAGATCTTTCGAATGAATATAGCCATAACTGTATAGCTGCTGCCAAGCGTTCAGAAATTGAGAAAAACCAGTCTGACCGGAAATCTCGAATTTTTGAATCGGGATTGCGCGGAGGGTGTTAGTACGCGACTTATTTCGGAAAATTTCATCAAATTTGATCTTGATTTACGCCGTCAAATAACAATATGTGCCCAAAAGGAATCACCACCTTAAGCTTGCATTGTGTAGCATTTATCTTGAGTCCCTAATGCGCCAAGTGGGGTCTAATGCTACATTAATGCGCCGGAATATGGGCAACAGATAGATTTAGATTTAGATAGATAGATTTAGATTGCTGACAGTTGACAACTTGTGGGATGACTTAAAAAATCTGCCGCTCAAATAGTTGCTATATACCAATATCTTATTTGCATGCATTAACGTCCGCAAAAAAGTGTCCTATACCAGTCCTGTCTTAAAGGCTGGGCCACGTTGTCGTTGAGCGGAGAAAATACACGCTAAATAATAAAATGTCAAAATATATGTCGTTTTCTACATTCCTGCTTCAGCAGGATAATAAAAAGCTATGGGTTATGACTTAGGGAAGAGCATAGATGCTTTTAAATTTTTTGTTGCCATTAATACAATGCATTTATGCATTTATGCGTAATATCTAGGACGAATTATAAACAGAAGTTCTTAGGAAAAAAAGACAAAACTTCTAAGCAAAAATCATGCTAGGCCAATATAAACCATTGCTTTACATGCATTCACGCATTCATTCGGAAGAGTATTTTTAACAAGCAAGCTGCATGTGAGGTCCCGGACTGAGCAAAACCAATGACCTGTTGCGCTGAGGCGAGCAGAAAATGAGTACGAAGAACTTGGATGAAAAACTATACACCATAACATTGACAAAAAAGTTTGAAAAGCAGATAAGTAGTATGAATTGAACTATTTTCAGTGGGCAATCCGGAAATAGTTGTGTCCAGCTACATACGGTTCGTCGGAATGCTCCTCGAAGCAAAACACTACAATCCGCGGAGTGTAGGCCATTGTTGTACAAACGGTGATTGCAGCTTTGAAATAATTCTAACAACCAATGACGGAAAACAAACGATACAGACAAAGTTCCCCACGGGGGATCATCTAGTTCATCTGGACACATGGGGTTTCAGGTTTGTCATTACACATGTAACCCAGAAGTATACAGAATCCCTTGTTAGCTTGCACTGTGGTGAAAAGTTTTTGCGGTTGAACAAAACTTGGTATTGACCTTGTTTTCAGTGGGTGAAATCCAAGTGAAATTGTGTACAGAAGAAGTGTACAGTTGAAAACGTACACCTGTGTTCGGGACCGGATGAATACGAATATCAGATTCTCCGGTTTTTGTCAGCTCTATGTTAAGCTACGTGACCCTGTCCAGACCGGCTGCCCGAGGTCCAAAGTGGGCCGGGCATGTCCAAAGTATGAAGACGGTCGGCCAAATACGCCAGTGATAGTTTCTGCGGCATATCGCCTTAACCTTGCTAAAATCTGCCCTTAGACTCTATAAATATCTTAAAATTTTACTTGTATTTTGGATATCCGCTCGAAAAGTGGCACCGGCTCACGAAGACTTGGATTCTTGCAATGTGTTCCGCCTACCTCCTGCGAGGGAGTGTTGGGTGCAAACGAGTCAAATACTCAAAATGGACACACATACGGGTTTGCTTCTGATCCCACCCCATCTACGCTAGAGGCTTGGAACGTCGAAAGACGTTGTGCTCCGCTGCTACACGCATGAGCAGTTAATGGATGTCTTACTACCGGAGCCGAAAGGCCAAGATGGTGTCTGCTCCAGCTTCCCATTGTGGTGACAGCTTCCAGGCGACGTAGCGAGAGTCATACTAGCTATGACTGATGGGGAGAAGCAAAGAAACGCATATAATGGGAAGACCATTGACGCGCCCGGAGAGAAGAAGAAGAAGAAGAAGACTTGGATTGGCGAGCTTTGCCGGCCGACCGAAGAAAGACTGGGCCGGTGAACAACATACTGTGATGAGGATTTTGGATCGCGGCTTGGTTCGGCTAGGCTAGCGATTCGAGTCGAGCCGGCCCCAAACAAAACTGTAATTTGACCAAATTTTCCTGTCATATTTCCGAACTTCTAATTCTGTGAAGTCTGTTTTTAGTTTTCAGTTTTAAACTTTTTTAGCTTACTTAATAACTCCCAAGCGAATTTTTTCTTAGTGTTTGGCTGTTCTTGATCTATGATCTTGAACTTGGGTATGATCTATATTATTAGTAAGAAAGACTTTTGACTTATTTCAATCCCACGTGTCAGTTTTCAACATATACAATAATTTACCTGTAAAATCTATTACTGTGTGTATCTGGGCTTCAGTAGTATTTTAAAACTTTTCAGATAGTCAAAAAGGTTAAAACTGCTTCCAGAATTCGAGAAATAGTATAATCTTGAGAGGTTAAAATTAAAACAATTGATAACTATAATTATAATTGACTACGATCAACGGGAAGCAATTTAGAGGTTTTGACATATTTTACAATTCAAAAAATTGTAAAAAATTTTCACTGAGTGTTTAAGCATTTTGCACTTTCTGAGTTTACAACTTTTTAAGGCTGTGCAAAATCAAACTATAAGTTTTCTCTTGAATTTGTTTGCTTTGATTACTGGGTCCTTTCCATTGTGTTTTGCGTAAGTTAAGAATAAATTTGGGAGACAGAACAGGCCTGAATGGGTGCCAGGCGGAATGCTGTCTTAGTTTAGCAGGCAGGACCAAACGCAAATAAACCTAAAACTTATAATTACTTACAACCTTATATAAGCCTGCAGCTCGCGGTGTGTCGGTAATTTAAGATGGAATTTTTTGAGATGTAATATGGCATGTGAACATGTAAAATTTCAAACTTCAGATATGAAACGATCAATCTGCTAGGAATTTCTTCGAAGCAAAATCAGTTTTGAGGGCCTAACATTACTTGTGCTTGAAATTAGACATCTTTCAACTATCTGTTAGGCAACCTTAATATTTACCTTCAACCTTCAAACTTGTTTATATTTCTACTATATATAAAAGTAGTTTCATCTGTTTTCTAAAGACTTGCAGACAGTAAGTTAAATTCACATCGTGATGATACTTACGGCCCTTGTCAAGATAAAAGTTAGAACCCCCAGAACCCCCATCAGAAAAAAGGAGGTACTCAAAATTTTTTTCATGCGTTTGTATCCAGGACTTTGATTTGTATGTGCCTACGTTGCGGATCCTTTCCCGCAACAGACACTTCCGCAGACATGATAAAGTTTATCATACGTGTATAAGCATAGCAATCATCAAATTTGTAGCATATAACCCGGGTGTACTTAGGGGGGGGGGGGGTTGTCCTGGCTTTTCTCATAAATTTAGACTAAAATGTGTGTATATGCTACATTGAATATGCACAATATGGATATGAATCGAAAGCAGACGAAAGAAAAAAGTTCGTCCTAAATCTAAGTCCAGGCACCGCACACACTTTTCGGCATACCCGGACTCCAGGATCCTCAGAACATCTAGCAAACACTTAAAACTAAACAGTGGAGGATCAAATCTTTTAAAAAAATTTCAGAAGCCCCATCAAAAATTTGAAACTAAATATATATAGTTACGGATCAAATCTCTTCGAAAAGTTAAGAACCCCCAGAACCCCCATCAAAAAATGAAACTAAACATAGTTATAGATCAAATCTCTACAAAAAATTAAGAACCCCCAGAACCCAAAGAACCCCCATGAAAATAAAAGCTGCAAGAAAAACAAGTGGTAGATCAGAGCACATCAAAAAGTGACTTTTATCTTGACATGGGCCATACTTACTAACTACACCTCAAGTTATTAATAGAACGTTAAAACCAAATTTGTTACTAGTACACAAAGGCTAGACGCGGTTTTCAAGAAACCTGACAAAGACAACATGGAGAGGAACAGAATTCATTGCAATCGGAACGAGTTTAAGTTTTAAACTTGGCGAGCCAAGTCGAGCCGAGCCGACCCACCTTCAAAATTTTCCCGGGCCGACCCACCTTCAAAATTTTCCCGAGCCGACCCACCTTCAAAATTTTCCCGAGCCGACCCACCTTCAAAAATTTCCCGGGCCGACCCACCTTCAAAATTTTCCGAGCCGACCCACCTTCAAAATTTTCCCGAGCCGACCTCCCTTCAAAATTTTCCCGAGCCGACCCACCTTCAAAATTTTCCCGAGCCGACCCACCTTCAAAATTTTCCCGAGCCGACCCACCTTCAAAATTTTCTCGAGCCGACCCGACCTAAGCTGACCTCATTTTCTCGCTAGAAAAGTCCGGCTCGTCCTCATCTCTACAACATACTACATTCGTTTTAAGGCGGTCAGAAGCTTTTGGAATTTAGAAGCCAGCTTCATAAGAAAACGTAGCTTAACATTCTCTCTTTTTGATGAATGACATGAAACTAATTTTGGTTCTCGGAAAGTTGTCCAACAGATTTTTGAACAAGTTTGGAGGGCCGGGCGCAGGTCCCACATGTGGGCCGATGACCATTTTCTGGATTCGGCTCAACAGCTTAAGAAAATTTGGCAAATGTGCCATGCTAGTGTTAACAGAATGTCAAAGAAAATGTGTGTTTGTAATTGAGAAAAGTTGAGTCTGCGGGGTCGGGTTTGCATAAACGAATAGCCTTACACCTATCCTACTTACGCCTAACGTTTGATGTTTCCGCCTAGAGATAGCAAAACTCAAAATCCTACTTACACCTAGAACGAAAGCTCTACCGTAATCCACTTGTATGTTTTTACGGTGCAGACTTTGTACTATGTCTACAATGTAACTAATGCGTAGAAATAATAAATGTATAAAATCTTTATTTAAAATTCAATGTAACGTTTTGACAAATAATCGTTTGTCAGCTATGCATTTAACATAAACTAGGGACACATGCATTCAAGGACACGGTCAAACGTCTATGTGTAGTGCTTACAGTGAAATCAAACTTATAAATTTATTGATTTAGGTCTCGAAAGTAGCACTGGATTTAGAGCACTAACAGGGATGCGAACAGGCTAGGAGACCAAGGGTCACCTGTTAGATCCTTCAGATCAAGTACAGAGTTTGAGGGACGAGCAGAGCTCTCCCAGTTAGGATGGAAAATCAAGCCTAGACAAAAATCCAACCACAGAAATACCAATTATTTTAGCTTATCTCAAAGAGGAAGACCTGCTGTACTTATTTATACAAGTTTGAACATAATTATTGATGTTAATTAACGAAAAACTTTAATTAATCTATTGTGACCAACCAAATTTGAAGGCCAAGTTGAACTCACGTACGTGGCTTCAAAATCAGCTTGTAGAATGAAAACGAACCGCAGAAAGGGTAAATATTTTTCGATATTCTGAAAGAGCACAGCTTGCTGGTTTTAATCGTAAAATTTATATAAATTAGTGATGTTAATTAATGAATAATTAAGCGAAAACCATTAATATTGGCGAAACTTGAGAGTCGTCTTGGAATCTTCATATGACGTTTGAATATGACTTGTAAAATTAAAATGAACCACAGAATAGGTTGTTATTCCTTCATAAGTCGCCAGCGCAGGTCTTAATCAATTCAGATATGATAAAGTTTGATTGAATTTTGATGTATCGTAATCGGACACAAGCCGCTTTCCTGATCATGTTGGGTTGTTTTGGTCATATCAGCAGAACCCCTTTAATTAACTTACATTAATGAGTGGACCGTCGTGCACAGCACTAATCATTGACAATCGTTCTACACCTGCCAATCCGCCTCGGAGCGGCACTCAACAGCATAAGTAACGAAAGTTAAATGCAAGCTCGAAACAACCCAACTTCCGACAGAACTTCATTCCAGATAATTTTCCCCAGAAATTCATGTCTTAGCTCTGGCAATTATTGACGAAACAATTATAGAGACAATCAGACATTCATTAAATTTCACTTTATCATAGATTTCATTCCCTTTCCATTTTCCAGCAGAATCACAAATTTAAAATTCCATGTCAAATCGAAACTGTTCCTTTATCAAATAAAATCATGCAACAAAACATCCCTTTTTATTACACATGCATTTATGGTCTCATTTTATTATTGGAGAATATAACACAGGGGCTGTTCAGTACAAGCTAAAGTTGTAAGCATAAGATTTAAGCTTATATACACTGAACCAATTAAATGCTAAATCGAAAAGCCAATTTAAAGTTAGTGTTCTATTATCCAGAAAACTCCTGGAAACAACGTTTCAGCAAGATACCGAAATACAGCTACGCTCAAAATTAACTTTAAAGAAATAAAAATTTAAAAAAAATCTTTTGAAAGAAAGAAAAAGACTTTCAAAATAAAGAAGGAGGAAAGAAAGTTAAAGCAAAGACCAAGTCTAATTTAATCACACAATGTTCAATGCTTAAATGTGTCTCCTGTCATTCAAACTTTTGACCTTTGCCTTAACTTTGGCTTATTGCAAGAAGAAAGAAAGAAGACTTATTGTGAAATTAAGAAGGAAAATTCATTTCCATAGATTCTTTCTTTTAAGTTAAATAAGAGCGTAGCTGTACTTAAAATTTTGGCGATACTAAGGCAGACGCACACCTGAGCGTAACTTTCGCAAAACTTAACCGATTTAGTTCAAATTTGGTATGGATGCATTTGAACACATTTCTGATCGATCTGCAGCAAAAGTTTAAAATTTTAAAAATTTTAAATTTTTAAGTTTTCCAAGGGGGGGGGACCAAGGGGAACCAAAAAATTTTTTGTCTCCGATTTCGCTGAACAGTTGCAAATAGGGGTTTTCTGGATTGCTGAACACGAATCTGAAAACCGTTTTTGGATCCAGCTTTTCGTTAGCTAGAAATAAGCTAAAGTTGTAAGCTTAATGTTTAAGCTTATATTTAGCTAACGAATAGTTGGATCGAAAAACGGTTTTCAGATTCGTGTTCAGCGACCAAGATAACCCCTATATGCAACTTTTCAGCGAAATCGGAGACAAAAAATTTTTTGGTTCCCCTTGGTCCCCCCTTGGAAAACTTAAAAATTTAACATTTTTAAAATTTTAAAATTTTGCTGCAGATCGATCAGAAATGTGTTCAATTGCATCCATACCAAATTTGAACTAAATCGGTTAGGTTTTGCGAAAGTTACGCTCAGGTGTGCGTCTGCCTTAGTATCGCCAAAATTTTTAAAACTTAAGAGTATGATCAGTCAGGTAATATTTGGAAAGCTTATACATAAAATTTGAGCTACATTGGTTAAGTTTTGCTGAACTTAGCTTCAAGAAAGCGAACTCCTCCTCCAGATTGTTTGCTAGATCCTGAAAAATTATATATGTCCTTACTCTAAAATTTAAAAGCATTTCGGGTGTGCTGAAATATTTCAATCAGTTTGTTAATTTTTCTGGAAAAATTGAAATTTATTTCTAATAAATAAAGGTGCGCCGCAAAATTGCTATTTAGTTCATATTAGCAAACGTAAATTCATCCTAAGAAAAATTCAAAGAACACCAGGAACAAAGTCAGAAAGTGGATACTGTAGAAGAAGTAAGTATGAATCCTAGTTTTGCGTAAACATTCTTTAGGCGTAAGTAGGAATCTGAGTTTTGACAGAAAGAATTAGGCGTAAGTAGGAATTGGTGTTTTGAAAACTATTAGGCGTAAGTAGGATAAGCGTAAGTAGGAGTAAGCTAGATAAAGCCTTAACCTTAAAGATTAAGATTGCAGGATACGATAAACAAAAATCTTAATTTAAAAATGCAGTTCATATTTATACGATTTGTGCAACCAAAGGACCGATTTCTAATTCCGTGCTACCTTAATATTTAGCTACGAATTAAAGAGACATTTGTATTCGTTATCTGGGGGAAATTAATTTAATTATTTAATGATTAATATAATTAATAATTAATCTGGTGGAAAATTGCATGTTTTAGGGTCCTCTATAGTGAGGATACCATCGCCAACATGATTGCGCCGTTGTAAGTTTACTGTATTTGTTCTTGTCAAACAGAATAGCAGCTAAAACCAAGAGTACATAATGATAAGAGTATGACACTAATCCTAGTATCTATTATCAGAGAAAAACTATGCTCTGTTTGCTAACGGCTGCCCCCCACAAATTCGCCCTATCAATTCAAAGAAATTTGAACGCTATGTTTGTGTTCCAAAGCTCGCAACAGACGCACATTGAACCAATTGAGTAATTGTTTTCGAGCTTTAAAACACAAACACGGCGTGCAAATTTCTTTGAAGTGATGGGTCCAATTTTTCGGAAGGGAGGGGGCAGCTGTTAGCGAACAGAGCATGGATTTTGCTCTGATAACAGAGACTAGGCTTAGTGTCTTACTCTTATACTTACTCCTGCATTAGTCTCGATTGCAGCCAAATTGTTATCACAGGCTACAGTTATTAATCAAGCAATGTTTCTTCCGCTCTAAAACACTACTTGTATCATAGCTGTCGAACAGCAGGATCTCCTCTAAGTCATGTACATGTGATGATATGTGGCAGCTGTGTTGTTTAAGACATACCTCATATCAAGGGATTGTTTTGGCACATAAGTGGGCTGATGAACAAAAGCGTTTGCTTCATGCAAATCAAACGTTGACAAAACATGACTTCAAATTCAGTTTGTACAACAACTATTCCAACTACATAGAGGTTTATGAAAACGGAAGACAACTATTGGTTAAAAACATCAGTTTGCAGCTGATGCAGGACAAGTCCTACCAATATACCAGCCTAAATACATTTACTTTCACTCATACCATAACCAAAGACTGCTGGTTTGGGATAGCTATTGCCTATTCTTGCGGTCGCTACGCTTTTGAGTCTCTGCACGAAGATTTCTTTGTTAATGACATTTTGTGAAATTGGATGAAAATTGACAAAGACAGTAAAGACTAGGAAATCAGTAAGAGCGAAATATTTATGCAATAAAGTCATGAGGTTGATGCTATCAGGGGCCCATTGCACAAAACAATCAGTAATCAGTTCCATCAGTAAGCAGTGCCAACAGTAATCAGTAACAGTTTTTGGTGCATAAACCTACTGATTAGTGAATACTGATGCAGATATGATAAACCATCAGGAAAAGCCATCAGTATTTTTAACCAAGTACATGAAATCATAAGAGATTTTATACACGAGCCATTTTATACTGCCCTTAAATAGAGTAAGCTGAACTTTTTATAAATGAATTGAGTCATGCTGGCTCAATAACTATTATAGTGTGCAGTTTGATTCGAAGAGAATAAGTAAAATGCTGTTGTCTTCCTTTGACTACTAAGTTTGAATCCTAGATTGCAAGTGAATAGCGATGGTGTGCGGTGTCTGAGAACAATGAGATCCTGGCTTGACTACGGAACAGAAAGATAGATTACAATGGTTTATTAGAGTTTCCAAGCACACTCAACGAAGACAAAATTCACGAGCAATCACAGAAACAAATGTTATCAGAAATGCCACATTAAACCACGGACGAGCAGAATCAGACATCACACTAAATTTCGCAACAAACACTAACGGACCGGCAACTGCCGAAAATAACCCCAAATCTGACCAACAAAACTACCCAAAAACTATCGCCCAGCTATACTCAATTAACAAATGTGACAAAGTGGATGGTAAGGTTAGATCAGGCGGCTCAGAGGTTCACGTAAACTAGGCAGCTAAGTTTGTAATGACTGAAGTGGCTATAGTGCTATAGATTTAATGGAGTAAGGTTCGTCAGCGATGACACTGGGCAATTAGTTGACAATGTTCCTAATAACAATCAAGGTTCTCCAACGGAGGGTCAGAAAGACAAAACAGTAATGTACTGACAAGAGCTCCGGACGGGAACTGGAGCAATAGCGATCAAATCCGTCATTTCAGAATAGACTGGTAAGAATCGGGAAAGTTGACTTGGCCGTTTTAATGCCTGTCTTGTGTTTGAGCAAAATGTGAAAGTACTTCCTAGTTTGGATTTGATCACTCTTTAAATACTGCTAGAAACACAGATGGTACATTCTCCCAATCTGATCAGCCTAATGTGCAGCGTAGTTTTACAATATTCCAGCAGTCATTTGCTATTCCTAACCTAATCTAAATTTCATACTTAGGTTGACAAAAGACCCAGGGGGACATTTTTCACCCCCCAAGCCTAGTGTCAAAACCCAACTAACATCTGGCCTACCTAGTGGCGTTTACCAATGCACATTCCTTTAGCTATTTTTAATAGGTTTTAATAGATTTTAATAGTTGTTAAAAGCTCGAATATACTAGTCACAAACATAGCTCTAAATAAACTTAGCTCGTTTTCCATTCCAACGAATTATTGCATATACCAAGCACAGCACACCATAATTCCACGTTGATTTCCATTCTTGCCCATTGTGGGTGAGATATTCCACGAGATTTGATAAAACTGATCCACTCCCAGTGTATGTATTTATCCAAAATTGATTATTCCAAGTGTGAGATTTGAAAGATGCTTATGGTTTCTTTTATGGCTTAAATTTAAAAATACTGATAACTAGCAGATATCAGTTGTGTTAGGTTAGCACTATTTTTTATTTTATACGTCGAACATTCTCTTTAAAGCTCTCGCAGCATATTATCTTAAAGCATTTGCAACAATCAGCAAAGGATTAGCAGATGCTTTAAATTATTTAAATTGGCCAGTTGACGAAAGGGTTAAATTCTATATTTTATGCCACAAAATCCTTCTCAGCAAGTAGTTCCAGGCAAAAAACAAATTCCTGACCAAATATGTTAACATTCCAAAAAATAAACTTTAAACTTAACTTTTAGGACACGACCACTCCGTAGCGTAGTAGATGCAATCTCTCGAGGCTATTTAAAACAACAGTTACAAAATGTTGTAAAAGTTTCGGGAAAGTTACTGTAACATACAAAATTAAAGTTTGGGGGAATTGGGGTATAACACACGGATCTGCTGACGCAACACCAGTCTTATGGTTAAGTGATCCAGCCTACGCCCCTGCCACGCCATATCACGTCGTCACATCACCCCCGCCTTCAAAGAGGCGGCGTCCTCGGCGTCCATGCCCGTACACCAGAAGCGAAGGCGGACAATATTGTGGTCCTGGGTAATACCAAAGACAAAATACAGTCAGCGGGACAAGAGTACCCAATTTAGACCAAATTTTGTTTTCACCAGTGTTTGTATTTCAGGAGGGCCCTGACAGCTTGAACGGCAGTTCCCGTATAGGGGGGACAGGAAAGACAGAATCCCAAAATTGTTACATCACCGAATCAGAGAAATAGGCAAAGGCTGAAAGACAATCAAAGCAAAGGTTGAAATGGTGGGACATGACAGGGATCCTCCTGAAGAAAAAGAGTTCCTAGGCACCGGTTGACCGGGTTACGAACCTTAAAGTGATGCCGAAAGACATACCAATAAGTCGTCAGCTCCTGTAAACATAGGAGTTGATCTCCTCTTGTCGTAAGGAGACCAGACAGTTGGAATAGAGCACTGGCTGTAGCAGGCTCCTGATGATTCCAATTGGCTCGCCACTGCGGGTAATTCCAGGGCGGGCGTTAAACCTGCCCGTCGAATCCGATCCAGGACAGGACGAAACATATTGTGGAATCGGAATGGCTTATCACTCCTATAGTCCCGCAAGGATACTTCCCGATAGTCGTCCAAGGGAACCCCGTTACTTTCGAAAACACAACACATGTCTTCAGGTGGCCGGGCACAATCTCTTCCTGATAACCATTTCCAATCTTGGAATATTGCGGTTTGCTGCAGGATTTGTTAGCCAAGCAATGATATTCGAAACAGTACAAGCAGAGGCCCACACCCTGCTTCGAATACGGGAAGGATCTTCCGCGCAGCTTTCGCTTTCCAATTTGTCCGGACGCGGGCGACATCCGCTGCAAAATAGAACGGGCAAAAGGTTATGATCAGCCCGAGTCAGGCAACACTGATGGCAAAACTCACACAAGCAAGATCTGCTCGTGCACTGACAGATGGGGCAACGGTTTGGGTTTGCAGGTTTGCAGGTTTGTTGGTATGGAAATCTATGGTCTCAAAATACAACTGGCCGTCTTCAGAGTCACTTCCATGAGGTGTTTTGGGGGTGGAGTACCCAGAGAAAGGGACCCACTAAGATCAGAAGGGTCGGGTTCATCGTCGAGTGCCGGCCGGGTAGTGAAACATGTCCTTGGGAGGAACCTGAGCGGAAGCTTTGCCAAGCTCCACGTAAATCGGTGGCTGACAGTTCCTGGGACCGTTTTGGGGGACGTTCAGTTGGAGATTACCGGGGCAGCTTCCCGGGATAGGGAGGTATCCGAAGGGACCACCGAAATTTCGACTGAGGATTCCGGTAGGTTGCTAGGAGGGGCCACAGGTAAACCAGTCTGAGACTTTGCAGGAGGCAATAGGCTTCCCACGGAAACCGGGGCGGATGTATGGGGATACTGTCGGAAATTTGTAGAGTTGAACAATAGCAGATCTCCGAAAGGAAGGCTAGGTCGAAATAGTCGAAGCACCATATGG
>JASAND010018426.1:0-57140 GCA_030248195.1 Trissonchulus latispiculum
TACTTGTATTGTATTTGCTGTGTATCTTTATTGGTATCTATTGCCTATTAAATTCGTAAGTCTACAGTAAATCTATGATGCCTTTTTTTATCTTTTATTAGGGTAGGATTAGTTAATTAGGTAGGTCTTTATTTCTTGATTAGAGTTGCACCCTAGGTTTACCTGCAATAGATACGCCTCTTTAATTACCGGTAGATACCGGACAGTTTGCCGGTAGTTAATATTTGGCGACCGTGACACGTGACATTGTCCGGTTTGTCATGTGAAAATTTCACAAATTTTCTGAATTTTCTTTTATAATTTTCTAACTCAATTTTGAGTTTTATGGAATAATTTTTATACCAAAACATTCGTCTTAATTAGGAGATTCTTTTGTGATACTTTTTGATTAGTTTTGAAGACTTTCAAATTCTCCTATTGTGTAGGGTGCAACTTTGAAATTAGTATGAATTTTGGAGCTGACGAAGCATGGTCGGGGGAATCCCCCCCAACTCCCCCACCCCCCTTAGGTTTTTTGGGATCGGGGAAACGAATCTGAAGTGACTGGAGTTATTGGGGCAGCCCAATAACCAATTTTCCAGCAAATTTTAGGTAGTTTTGGGAATTTTCCCCCCTTCCCCCCAACCCCCCAAGACGGGAATAAATTTTTTTTTTAAATTTTTCCAAAACATCTTTCTGTGTGTTTTTCCTTCACACTTTGGGGTTGAATATTCCTGAACAAGGGAATAATCAGCTCTAAAGACTTCACAGAAGCTGTACTGAGTCTATTTTTGTAAAATTTTTGAATTTTTGGTCAATTTTTGACCCCCCCAATTGACCCCCCAAGGTCAATTTTTGCTCAAATTTGGTCAAATCTGGCCTTAAATTACTCGTTGGGTCTTCCCCCAAGCGTGTAAAATATTTTTAGGCAATTCTAAAGGCAGAATTTTCAAAATTTTGCAATTTTAGGCCGATTTTTGCAATTTTTGACTCCCCCCCAAGAGGTCCCAAATTCAATTTTTGAGCATTTTTGGTGTGATTTGAGCTTATCTAGGGGTTATTCTAGACGCAAAAAGCGATTCTAGACACAATTTAGAGTATTTTAGGTGATTTTGGGCGAATTTTTCAAATTTTTGAAAAATCACCTCCCCCCCCATTTTTCACGAAATTTTCGAATTTTGTGTTTTTCTGGTAGTTTTCAAGCTCGGTGTAGCCTATTATTACGTTTTTGTGTTATAATCTACAGTTTTGTGCAATATTAGGGCGATTTAGAAGTTATTTTCGAAAAATTTTTAGTATACGTATATAACTTCAAGTGTGTTTTTTTCTGCGATTTTGACGATTTTTGACTAATTTTACGTAGAGTTTTTGTTTTCTACGTATAACCATTGACTTACCTTTTGTAGAATTACCTCCTGTAAATAACTGGGAGAGAGTTTGGCAAATTTTTGGCCAAATTGACGAAAATATACGAAATTTGGTGAATTTACGACGCGCTCTGGAGACACGTCAAGCTGCTCGTTTACGTTTGGAAAAAGAACAGAAAATGGCTGAATTGAAAAATTCTATTACCCTTTTTAAAGGGCTGAGTAATTATAACGGGCGTGAAACAAAACTCACACCGGAAGATTGGATTTTGAGTTTTGAAGCCATTGCTACGGCTAATAATATCGAAAGAGAGAAATTTTATGCAATTTTATTGGCAAAATTGGGTGAATCTGTCATCCACCGGTTGTCTTCCTTGGGTATGCCAGTTTCGTATGACGAAACAGTCAAACTCTTGAAGACTCTGTACGAACCGGTCCAGAAAACTGCGGTGGAGCACTCTCGAAAATTTTACGTTCGTACTCAGAAAAAGGAGGAAAACGTTCAAGATTTTGTGTCTGAATTGGAAATGCTGGCGAAAAAAGCTTTTCCAGGCGAGAGTGAGGATGACAGAGCCGATAAAATTTACGAGCAACTGCGCAAAGGTCTAAAACCCGATTTACGAAAACTTGGAATTTCGCTTTTGACCGATTTGGAAAGTTGGGGACATTCTATGACGAAATTACGTAAAATTGTCACTCAACTCTCACGACTCGAAGAGGAGTGTGAGACGGATTCCGCAGAGTCGGAAGCTTCAGAAAAGCCTGAAAAATCCCATAAAAGGGATAAAAAGGCCAAATCTAAAGCGAAAGTTTGTTCTGTTACAACCGAAAGTTTTGAAAGTTCGGGTGATTTGGACAAAAGATTGCAGTCTTTAGAGGACGAAATCAAAAAGGTGAAAATTCGAAATGCTCAAAGGGATTTGGTTTTGGAAGCAACTAAGGGTGAGTCAGCGGACTCAGGAAATGCTCAACCATCCACGAGCACAGCTTCTGGCGAGGTAAATTCCGTTCAGGCATCAACGGAAAAGAAGGAAAAACCGCCAGAAAAAGCTCAAACGGAGCAAAGGACCTGTTATACGTGCGGTAATCCAGGTCATATATCACCGCAATGTGCCATGAATCAGCGAAATAATCAGAATTTTCGTGGCAGAGGAAGCCAAAATCGTAGAAATTTTGGTGGTCGTCGTAATTATCCCGGAAACCGGAATTATTACAACAACCAGTCAAACTATGAAAATGATGGCTATTCCAATAATCGAAATTGGAATAGAGGAAATCGAGGAAGAGGCGGCGGTCGAGGCGGCCGTCGGGGAGCTAATTTCGGAAATCGAAATCAAGAACCGAGTATTTTTCTGTCTCCCAACGGGCAAGTTTTTCGAGGGAATGGTCAAAATAAATCAGGAGTGAATTTCTTGACTCCCATTGAACAGCAAGCTGATCCTGCTACTCAGTTGGTTCAAGCCTTGCAGAATTTTCATCAAGCGGGGAGCCAGGCAAATTCCGGGGCAGCTCCTCCGCAATAACCCCCCCTCCCGGAAAAACCGAATGTACGTATACTGAGAAGGAAAAACCGCAGGTAAATTCTATGTCAGAAAAAACCCCAAATTTTCTAGAGGGGCTTTCGAAGCTTTTTCCGGATGAAAAAGTGCTTCATGCAAATCAAATTTGTGCGGTTTTTACCCCTACGTATGCAGATGTAACTCGGGGTGAACGATCTCAAAATTCTCCTGAAAATCCCCGAAATTTACTTCAGTCTCAGTTGCAACAATTTTTGCAAAATGTTGATATACGTACACTCGTAAATGCTTTGACAAAAGCCCGCCCTCCCCCCTTGGTTCCTCGATCTCCTCAGAATGTAACATTTTTGGAACCTATTAGTCCAGCAGAATTACGGAAGATGAAAAATCCACGAATTATTCCGTTAATACCGGTGAATTATCCAAATTCGAGCAATTTTCGATCTCAATCGACTTTTTCGCGAAATTTTCGCAATACGTATAATAGTAGAAATAATTTCTCCAACCACTCTAGTGGTCGAATAAATTATTCTAATAATGCGACTTTTACTCCACGTGTGAATTATTCTGCCAATAATTGGCGTGGAGGAGCGCCTAGTCTAAATCAGAGTTGGCGCCCCCCCAGCCAAAATTATTGGAACAATGGTCCTTGTACTAACCGGTTGCCCGGTACTAGTACTCAGTGGTATAAAAATGACCGTCAGTCTTTTGCTGTGCCTATAAATAGTAATTTGAATCAAGGTTCAAATTACAATAGCACTGCGCGTGTTTGGGAAAACAGTAGGTTTCCTATGGGAAATCTTGCCGCTTTCTCAAATACAAATTGGCGCCAATATATAGCACAGCAAGGGGCACCTGGCCTTACGCCAATTTCTAGTACTAGTGTAGCTGGGGTAGGTAGTCAGGGATCATCTGTAGGTGCAAGCGCGACGGCTAATGTCCCTGCACAAGGGGACATGATGCTGAAGGCTTCAAATAGTCTAGATGAAACCTGTACAACTAATGCTGCAAATAGCTCAGATGCCTCAATTTATAAAAAGTCTGAGGTGAAAAATACAAATACGCCATCTAGCGTGAAAATAACTATGGAAACATCACCAGACCAGTTTGTTACACGATTAAATCGTCTTAGAACAATTGATGAGGCACCTGAACCAGAGGAAAAGGCAGCGAAAGATTCATTTTTGAACGTGGAGAGGGAAACTAACAGTAACATCAAACATAAAAGTGACAATAATTCATCATCAGGACGAAGGAAGTCGAAACAAAAATCGAAACGTGGTCAGAAAAGGCGTTCTTGTAAGATTCCTGACCCAGATTTTCCCGGAAGGTTTCTTTTTGAGTATGATTCTTCGGAAAGTTCATGTTCAGACCAAAATCTGTCAGATTCGTCAGATAACGAAAGTGAAGATTTGGACGAAAATTCAAGTCATCAGCCACATAAGGCTCCTAAAACTGATTTCGTGACAAATAATCGGAACTATTTGGCCGCATTTGTACATCAGGATAAATATTTCCTTGGTGCTCAGACGAAAATACCGCCTGTGCATTCACCCCTGATAGTTGCATCAGTGGGAGGCGTGAATACTTTAGCACTTATTGATACGGGCGCTAATATTTCTGTTGTTTCTAAGAATTTTGTCGAACATTTAAAGCAAAAATGCCCGGAGAATTTGACATTTGGGGATGGTGCCTGTGAACAGGCTACCGCAGCAAATGGAACGTCCATCAATTTTTCTGGTTCAGTTAAATTTGAACTATCTTTTCAGGGTTATAGGTGGGCGCATGAGTATTTGATCAGTGATTTTTGTCCATACGACATTCTTTTGGGTATGGATTTTCTTTCATTTTACAATTGGTCAATGCTCATGGGTCGTCACTCTATATACCACCCGCTTTTTAAGGAAGTTCCTTTGCTGGGGGCGCCTCAAATAGGTAGCATCTTGCAAATGGTTGGAAAAGCACGGCCTACGGTTTCGAATATTTGTTTGCGAGTTGGAACTTGTATACCGGCGAATTCTGAGTCATGGGTCTCTATTTCTTGCGAAGAAGCACCACAAACTTTAGATGTGAATGTTTCTGATGATGAATGGGACTTACCATTCGTACGTACAAAACCATCAATTGTAAATGAGCGAATTGCTCCTTGGCCTTCACGATTTGAAGAAACGCCTAAACTAGTACGTAATTCCACGAAAGTTTTGGAAAAATACGATTGTTATATTGTTCCTGGTATAATTTCCAAACAGGAAAAAGCCCAAGAAATCAAAGTTTGGAATTTGAGCGATGAGCCAATTCAGCTACATCCAGGAATGGTACTAGCTTACGCGGATGACTTAGTTACTGTAAAAAATCGTCAAGGCAAGGAATCACTTTTACAATTGAGCGATACCTGGTTAGAACAAGCATATATATGTGAAGATGACTTACCTAAGTCTGTGCATGCTGAAGTTTTTTCTGCAAATGTTGAAGATACGTACGTAGATGTACCTACTACGTCAAAACAAGCGGAAGGTGAGTCTAAGGTACCTACTAAAGAGGAATTATACGATCAATTCATCCAGGAAGCTCATTTGGACAAATTTGAATGCTCAGAAAAGGCGAAAAGTAAGTTTAAGGAACTAATACGTAAGTACGTACATGTCTTCGCAACACCTGACAACTTGGGAAAATGCAGTACTGGACAACATCTTATTGATACTGGAATGGCTGGTCCTGTAACAGCAAAGGCATATCGGATGAATCCAATGGAACGAGTGGAGATAGAAAAGCATATTAAGAACATGTTAGAACAGGGAATTTGTGTTCCATCAGATAGTCAATGGTCTTCTCCATGCATGCTTGTAGGCAAAAAGGACGGAACTACTCGATTTGTTATTGATTATCGACAGTTGAATAAAATAACACGAAAAGACCGTTACCCTTTACCTAAAATAGATGAAATTCTAGATATGTTTAGTAAAGGGAAATTCTTTTCAACTTTGGATTTAAATAGCGGCTATTGGCAAATCGAGATGTTTCCTCCTCATAAGGAAAAGACGGCATTTATTTCGCATATGGGTTTGTTTCATTTTAATGTCATGCCATTTGGCTTGACGAATGCCCCTGCGACTTTTCAAAGAATAATGGAAAGAATATTCACTGAGTTGCCTGTTTATATTGACGATTTACTAATTCCATCTAACGACGAAACTCATCATTTGAAAATGCTAGAAACGGTTTTTCAAAAACTATCTGATCATGGTTTACGGCTAAAGATGAAAAAATGCGTGTTTTTTCGCAAAAAGGTTGAATATCTAGGTCATTTCATCTCCGAAAAGGGCATTGAAACAGATCCACGTAAAGTAACTGCGGTTAAGAACTTTCCAGTACCTATTACTGTTAAGCAATTGCGTGGCTTCTTAGGTATGGCTGGATACTATCGGAGATTTATTAGCAACTTTAGTTCTATTGCGGCACCAATGAATAACTTGCTTAAAAAGGATGAAGGTTTTCACTGGGATGAAAAATGCCAACAGGCTTTTGAAAATCTAAAGCAAGCGTTAATAAACGCACCTGTTCTTGCGTACCCAAATTGGGAAAAACCTTTTATTCTAACAACAGATGCTAGTGTTGTGGGTCTTGGTGCTGTTCTAGAACAAGATCAACCTGGAGAGACAAAGCCTAAACCAATCGCTTATGCTAGTAGATCCTTAGTTGGTGCAGAAAAGCGCTATAAAATTGTTGAGTTGGAAGGTCTTGCTGTAGTTTGGGCATGCAAGCATTTTCAGCATTATCTACGTCATCGACAATTTACTTTATATACTGACAATGAAGCCCTTAAATATATTTTTGCAAACGCCAAAAATCAAGGCTATACTCGAATTGCGAAATGGGCTATTGCACTTTCTGAATTTAATTATCAGACTTTACATCGAAAAGGCGTAGATAACCCTGTAGCTGACTGTTTGTCTCGTAATCCACAACAGACTGTCGTTGAACATGACAACAGCGAAGTTGAGGATGCGAATCAAACTAGTAAATCTGTGAATAAGTTTCAGTACGTATCTGATGAGTTTGATGTAACCGGTGATATGTACCCTCCAGTCTTTGTCATAGAGCAATATACTGATGACCAATGGTCACTAGCTCTTAAAACTGATCCTGACTTTAGTGCTTTTATCGAATACTTGCAAAAAGGGACTTTACCCAAAGATGATTTAACTTGGACTCTAATACGTGATCAATCTAATTTCGAACTTAAAGAAAATGGAATGTTATATCGATTTAGTACTGACATTAACGGTCGAAAGAAAAAGTGTTCTGCTCGTTTAACATGCGTACCTAGAAAGTTTCGCAACTATATTTTAGAACGGTTTCATTCTGATATTGATACTGGTGGTCATTTGGGTGTACCTCAAACTCATTATAAAGTAGCTGTGAAATATTATTGGCCCACATTACTTACTGATGTTAAGTTGTTTATACGTAATTGTATTGTATGTGCACGATTTTCTATTGGGCCGAGGCACCCTCAAGCGCCTATGAAAATTTATCCGCCAGTGACTAAACCGTTTGAACGCATTTACGCTGACGTTATGCATTTCCCGACTAGTAAAAAGCAGAATGTTTGTGTTTTGGTTGTAATTGATCAACTTACCCGATGGGCAGAAGCTTGGCCCTTACGAAATGAAAAAGCCGAAACTCTTATACGTGTTCTTTTGAATGAATTTATTTTACGGTACGGGGTACCAACTGAGGTGATCACTGACCAAGGTCCTAATTTTCAGGCAGAAGTTACTAATACTCTTTTTAAATTAATGGGTACTAAAAAGTTACGTACCACTGCCTATCATCCTCAGTCAAACGGCTTAGTTGAACGGGTAAATGGAACTATACGGGAAATAGTTAAGAAGTACGTAGATGTAAATCAGCGTGATTGGGATACTAAATTAGCTTTTGCAATGCATGCATATAGAACGTCGTTTCATTCTACTATTCAGGATACACCGTATTTTATGTTGTTTGGAAGGGATGCTCAAGTTCCAGAAGATTTGTTGTTTGATAAGCTTGAAAAGCCAGTAGAATCTTTAGTCAATTATAAGACTTCTTTAATACGGACTTTAACTGAAAACTGGCATATTACTGCTCAAATTATTTCTGATAAAGCGGAACTTGTTAAGCAACGTTATGATAAGCGCGTACGTATGAAGAATTTTACTGTGGGACAACTTGTTATGCGTAACATTACTCAAGTGCCTGTAGCTCAAGGAACTACACCAAAATTGGCACCAAAGTATGATGGTCCCTATAGAATTGTAGAAATTTTGTCTGATCAAAATGTGCGTTTACGTAATTTGAAAACGGGTGACATTAGTAAGGTAATTCATGTCAATAGATTGAAATTGTTACCTGATATAAACCCAGAAACCCTGGAGGAGTTGGAAATAGATATTGATGATCCAACCGCTCACAGTGGTGTTACTGATGTAGATACGTTGCATGATAATAATGTCGTAGATATGTATGACGATGATGTACTTGTAAAGCATTGTGTGTTAGCTGATGAAGATAAAAATCAAGTACAAGTAGATGAAACAGAAGACGTACAAGTAACTATTAAACAACCGGAAATACAGCAATCAGTGCAATTGCTAATACAAGAAACGGAGACGGCAGAGACTACAAGTCCACATAGTCTCGAATGTGCAGTAACTGCTGCAAATTTTCAAAATTTACCGTTTCCTAATATCCGGTTCCCTCACATGCCCCTACCCGCATTCATTTTTCACTGATGGATATGCTACGTATAAAAATGTGTCGAAAGACAGCGACTATATGTGCACTTTGTAATTTAGGAAAATTAATTCTATATTGTGATCTCCTTAAAATTTCCTTGATGATGGCCAAAAGGCACCATAGTAGATGGAGTGAATCCGAAAGTGAAGAGGATAAACCATCTGCTCCTAGACCTAAGACCTATAAAGTTGCTCCGAATCCTGAACAAAGGAAAGCAGAATCCAACAAAAGGAAGAATCAGAAACGGAGTGTTTCTAGAAATGTCGTGGATCGACGTAATTCTCCAGACTACTACGATGCTCCTTCCTATGAGAATCGTCTCAGTTTTGTCAGTTTTGGAAATCGGATGACACCTGAGGAAGTTAAAAGGAATTGGGAAAAGGTGTATAAATTGGAGAATAAATTCGAGCGACGAGTGGAAATTCATCCAGTTAGGGAGAATCTCAGTAATTACGAGATTGATAAGATCGCGGAGCGCTGGAACGTTCATGCACCTGGATTTTCTTGGCAATTTTCCAAAGGAAATATGTACGAGATATCCAAGGTCGTGACTTCAGCTCCTGGTATCTTGCCTGATTTTCTAGTGGAACGTCAACGTGAAGTCAATAGAGTCTGTTTGGATCAAGGAATTCAGTCCATCATGACGCATCAGGAATTGCTGGAAGCATTGCCAATCATGAAAGAAATGTTGCAAGGACGATATATTGTGTTGGATCTGGAAGGAATTCGAAGCGCTGCTTTTGGACAGGAACAAGCTGAAACCATTGGTGCAATCCAGTTGGCAGGTCCAATCACATTTGATAATCCAAAGCCAAAGTATAAAATGGTTATCTGGCTTAGTACTATCTTAGCTACAACTATGGACTACCAGATTGTGATGCATTTGTTACGAAAATTCTTCGATCCTCAGAATGGAGCAATCTTTATGTCAGTGGGTGCAGATTCAGATGCACTGAGGTTAACTCGTTGTTTGGACTTACCCGGTTTTGAGGACAGCTGCGTTGAAATGACGGAGTTGTGGCGAAACTTGGGTACAGTTCTTAATTCGGATATGTGTCCATCTGACTTTAAGCCAATAGAATGGGTTGAACATCCAAGACAGAATGAGGCTACTGCAATTCAACAGAATCTGAGTTTGAAAAATATGGCTAATGCTTGGCATGTATCAGATCCAAAGCAAGCAGTTAAAGACGCGCCATCAGTTTGGGGTATTACTCCATTACCATGGAAATGGCATGCGGAATATGCTTGTGCGGACTTGATAGCTCAGACGGAATTAGCGCAAAAGTTATTTAAAGCTTGTCCAGATGAAGATCTTTTGGAAATCGTAGTGACTGCTTCTACTGTGTGCTTCACATATACTACGTCAACTAGAATTGTGAGGACGATTAGAGAGACTGTCTATAAGACCACAGGTCCGGTGACGAAATTGCATCATTTGCACACTTTTAATAAGTCACTTTATCCAGATGAGGTTAAGGAAGTTCGAAGGGCAGTAGAACAGCGGCGACAGCGTTATTTGCGACATCGACAACAGGAAAAGGAAGCTACCTTGCCTAATAACAGTCCTCGTTTGTCTGAATGGGGTGTTTTCTTTCGAGATCCTGATTTACCCATTGCCAGACGTCCAGAGGTTTTGTTCCTAATGTCAGAGTATGTTAATCGACAGTTAGATTAGATTTGCCTTTAGAACCTTTGCAGTGTATGTTCCCAGATAGACTTTGTTGGGATATTCAATTCTTTGCAATACCACAAGAGGGAGCACATACCAAGGATGGTATTAAAAGCAAGGAATGGGATAATATGAGGCAAATGTGGCGGAACAAATTAGAGCGTTGGAAGAGGAACATGGTTCGCCATTGGAATTATGTTGGTATGTAGAGGAAGAGGAAGAAGTGCAAGCTGTGCCAGAGGTCCTACAGCAAAGCCAGGACCATCAGGAGCTCAATACCTCAACCTCAGTTCCACCTGTTTTGAAGCTGTAGTGAGGAAACGAGAGCCATTGTTGCTATACAGATATGCAATCGAGAGAACAGATTGAACTTGGGAAGATGAAAGGTCCATCGATTTGCAGGCAGTTGAAACAGATGATGAAGTTACAGTGGAACATTGGGAAAAAGCGTTTGGTACTAACTTTTTGATCCATCTACCTTTGAAGAGCCTGATACTGTGGAAGGAACTGAGTGTCGTTCTACAGAACGTCATGCAGATCCCCAAAAATCAGATCAGTCTTCTTCATGGAGTTTGAATGTAGAGGTCTATTGGACATTGTTCATAAAGCTAAAAAGGAAGGTTATCAGAGGATATTCCTAAAAGCATTCACATCATGAGCAAGGTTTGGAAGTATTTTTGAATTGTCGTGGAGCAAAGCATAAGGTGCGACTTTTAAATGCTATCAATACGAAGAGTATGTGCATGGTGAACAACCGAAGGGAATTCCAGTCTTGGAAAGTTAAGTCTATCACTATTTCTGCAAAAACTTCCACCGGAGAGGTTGTTCTTTCACAAGATCAGTATTATGATATTTGTTGAAAACCTGTGTTCAGATTAAAAAGGAAAGGTGAGATTTTTGTTGAATTTTGTGGAATAACAGGAGGAAATGAATGTCTACGAAGTTGAGTCGGAATTACGGGTCATTTAGGTTGATGATAGATTCTTGTGGATATTGGTCAGATGGAAGGTTAGGTATCTTCCATTTTCAGTTTGATTACGAATCTCGTTTGTCTCGTGGATCGTTAATTAAGACGGTACTAGTGAGTTTTTGAGCCGAGTTCCCAAGATTACATGATGTAGTGTATGTCTACAAGGAGGAACTTAGAATATTAGGATTGATGAAAGAGGAAGGTTCTTCGGGTTGAAAGAACGAGGTTATGAAGAGCCAGAACGGGTTCAGGAGGAAATTCATTGATGTTCCCGTAGTATAGGAAGAGAGGAATAGTGGTACAGAAAGGGAAAAGATATTCAGCAGGTTTTAGATCCAGAACCTAGAATTCCACCTGCTCCAGAACCTGAAGAAGTTGATGTTGGAGATTTTATTGGTTGCAGCGTGATGAATTGGAAGCTATGACTATTAAGGAATTCCAAATTTTCAACAGTGGTTAAGTGAAAGACCGTTATATACGCGGAACGAACAGGAAGAGTGACGGCACCTTTGAGTAAAGACGTTTATATTCAATGGCTGAATGAAAAATTTCTCAGCATATTTTCGTGAAGTTTTTTTTGTAAGCATTAGGTTGAATATGGATAGGAAATTTTTGGTTGATTTGAGAATGTTTTTGCGCCTTTTGAATTATGATAAATTGGAACAATGGTGCAAAATCGACTCCAGTGTGCCAAGTCACCAATTTTTTGTACCATCTACTAGTTATTGTCATGTTCACTTTCCTGTCAGTTGTGCTGAAAATGTACGGTGTTTCATCCATTTTTGCAAGTTTTCGGATGAATTTCACGAGTTGTTTCATTTGGAATGCCGTAGTCTAATTGAATTACCATCTAATCAACTTGAGTGTTTAAGAAGAAGATCTTGAGAGTAATCCATTGTGGGAACTTGTGATTTGGAAATTGTATGTCGGAACCAAGCATTCTCATACCGGAGAGGAATTCCATAAGTTTACTGTCACTTTAACTTTTCCACCTATGAAGGATGAACAAGGAATCAGCATCAAGCTTTGAAGTTTGTTGGGACTGGTAATAGTCTCCATGCAGCTACTGTGGTTATCTATCGTGAGCTTTTTCCGGAGATACGGACTTGGCCACATCTCCTCCAACGAGGTTATAAGAGAACCAGGTGGTTGCTTGGACGACTTAATAATAACAAAATGGCGAATTGGAGAGCGATCAGAGATACTTATGCATTGTTCATTGAAACGGGACGAATACAGGTTATCCTAAAGTCGAAAATCCATTTTCTGACACGAATGAGAAGGAATGTCTATATCTAGAACCGTTTTTCAGATATGTGTTTGAAGCTAGTTTCATGTACTCGCCTGACGGTGGTGTTACCTTATTGGACGAAACGTTTAGATTTAGGTGTATGGAAACGGCTTATCAATATTGGAAGTGTAAATTGTTGAATTTACCTAACATGTGTCAATGGGTCAAGAGCCGACATCTAATTTTGAACGGTGTTCAGATTAAGAAACGCGTGGATAAGTATCTAGAGGATTATCCCCATTTACAGCGTTTTTGGAAATCTAGCTATCGACCATTATTGGCTTACCAGGCAGTTATTGAGAAATTTTATCAAGAGCCGGAAACTAGAACTTTTGTTTTGAACAACTGTGAAAAGTTCTTTGCGAAATCTGCTAGACAACATCCATTCATGGGAACGGGTTGTGATGCTCGTTATCTTGAGTCTAATTTTCCCTCGTGTCAAACTGGTGAGAACTTTATTGGATGCATGTATCAGAACTTGCTTTTGTATTTCATGGTCGACGGTCCCTTAGATCTTGTTAATCATCAGAATCAACTAGTTCGAGGCCAAGAGATGTATCGTAGAAAGACTATCATTGGCAAACGAATGCAATTGGCAGCAAGAAGTTGGCTTGACGGCAAAAATGCACCTCCTTATTATGAAATGAGTCAAGGAGTAGTTATGCCACATTTTATTACGAAGCCTAAGATCGAGGATAAGTTTAGAGGACATCCAGAGGGAATTTATTGTCCAGCGGATCCCTATCAGACGTCTCAATATGGAGCGGGATCTATGCCATATAACTCTAGAATTGAACATCATTTAATTCCGAAACGGTTAGCTTATTTTCCAGCGGCTTTGTTGTTGGCTAAGCAAACAAAGGCTGATATTCGTTTGAAGGATAGGCAATTTATGAGGAATATTTTACCATTTGAAATTCCATACCATGAACGGCATAGTCGGTTTAATGTTCCTACGGGTGATAATAATGTGGTTACTTTAAGATCTGCTTTTATGCCACCTAAAGTTCGTTCTAGACGCAATCGGTTTATTCGTAAGAGCATTAAGAATCCTAAATTCTTGCCTAAGTATTTTGGGTTGCCAACTTTGCGAAATCATTGTTCTTTGCCAAATATGCCATTGCCAAGACAACTGCCACCTACGAGATTGTTGGGTGAGACTACACCTTTTGGTTTTCGACGTGAACATCGACCTAAGAGCAAGGGTGCTAAGAACAGAGCACGTGAGGAGTTTATACAAGCTGAATCGGTTCGCCTGGAATATTCTAATTACAGTGCTGAACCGGGGCGCATTCGTAACATCGCGCCGGAGTAAATTGGCCACTGGGTTTTTCATATCACACAAACGTACAGCCTGTATGTTTAACTTCTGGCTGGTACGCGACTACCTTCACTATGTGCTGACTGTAGGTCACTACAATTAGTGTCTGTCGTGTATGGTAGTCAAGGTTACGTTATACTTTTTGTTTTTCCAGTTTTTCTTTTTCAAGTTACTACTTTTTGCTACGTTACTACTACTTTTCGTATTCTTCGTACTTTTTTTTCTTATATTAATCGGAATTTTGAAAGCTAACGTGCTACTATTTTTGTTAAAGCTACGTTTTGTTGTTTACTTCTTGGAATTTATTACGGAATTTTGTACTTTTTGGATAGGCAAGCAATTATTTTTGAAGCTACTTAGTTGTTTTGTTGTTGTTGTTGAAGCTAGTTGCTTAAAGAGGCTTATATATTACGTTCATTACTTAAAACGCCTCATATATTACGTTTAATCTGAAGAATTATTGCTTAGACGTTTAGCTTGCTCATATTCTTATTTTGCAGTATATAATCAGTATTCTTCTTTTGTTCGTTAACTGGTATTTTTCTTGCATTAATCTTAAGGCATTCTATGCATAATCTACTTCATTTTTGTATTTTTGTTTGTTGTTTTGTGAATCTCAGTAATCTTATGTGTGACAGCTTAGCCCATATCCTGAAAGCTGTAAAGTGCAAAACATTAAAGGCATCGAAAAGAGGCAAAAGAGGTCTATTAATTATAAACGAAAGACCGTAAAATATGTGATGCCAGCACTTAGTAGTTTAGGGTTTAGATAAGACAGCTTTATTGATTATGTTGTATTGTTTATTTTGAAGGGCAAGCTAATCGGAAGCTATATACTTGGTGAATTTATCTAGTTTGGAATTTTGGAACTATATAGTTAATTTTTGTTTTTGTTTTTGTGGTTTTTTGTGTACAGTTATTTCGTTATTTGCCTTGTATTTTCGCTATTTAGTCGTTTAGTATCTAGTTATAGTTTGTCTTTAATCTTTATCTTAATTTCTGAAGATTTGCCATTTCAAGGGTGTACAGTAGCTCTTATCTGTGTACATTTCTTTTCTTTTTCTATCTTGAACTTAGACTTTAAAGCTCGGAGACACCTGGTATACTATGTGTCATGTGTAATGTAATTATGTGTCTTGTACTTAAGTAGAATCTCATTTTTATTCTTTGGAGTGAAGCTTTAGTCATTTTGTAAAAAGATGATCTTTGTAAATCCTTTGAAAACTCTTTCCTATCTTTCTCTTTTCTATCTTTCTATCTTTTCACTTTTGCTATTAGTTTAATCTCAACGGAAGCTTAATTTTGGAAATTTTTAGGGTATATATGTATGTCTAACCCACTTTCTTTTTCAGCTTAACAGCTCTCTTTTGGTGCTTTCAACGGTGCTTTATTGCTCAATCAACATCCTACCGATGAGTCCCCTGCCATAAAATTTGTGCCTAAATCCTTTATCTGCCATATACAAAGAAGGAATTTTGAACTTTTTGAACTTAGAATTTTTGCATTTAGTCTGTTTGTTAGTCTTTATATATGTACTTTAATTTTTGTCTTTAAATCTGTGTCTTTAATTTTTGCCTTATATTAATCATTTCTCTTTTCTGTCATTCCATTGTTTGTTTGTTGTGTTTAGCTAGGCTTATTCTCTGTTGTGAATTTTGTTGTGATTTTTCTGTATTAGTATTTTCTTTAATTAGTTTGTTTCAGTCAGGTTTATTTGTTGGTTTGTTGGAATTCGTAGGCACTCATTCTTTTTCGCCGGGGGATAACCGATAACCGATAGCTGATAGATAGATAGTTGTTTGTGTCTTATCTTTTGTGTTGTTGGTTTGAGTTAGGAACTTTGAAAATTTTTGTTTTCGCGTAAAGAAAATTGGTTTGCTTTTCGTTTTTGAGTTAGGTTTGGTTTAGTTTAGGACTCTTGTGAAATTTATTCTTGTTTCTTCTATTGTTCTTTTTAAATTACCATCTACTTCTCTGCTTTCTGATGCTTAAGTTAGGCCCAAGAGTTGAGTTAGGACGGAAAGCACTGTACATGGTAGTTTCTGTTCCTTCTCTATCTTTCTCTGTTTTCTATTATTCCTGAGTATTGTCTCTTATCGTTTTTTTTGGTATTCTTCATGTTCTATATTAATCTTTTGAACTGTTAGCTCTAAGCTATATGTTACTTTATAAATATGCAGTTTAATGCCATGTGTAAAATCCATTTAACAGTATGTTGTATGTGTTATATATTAATCTCTTTGTACTGTTGTAAAGAATAATTGTAGTATGATAATCTTTTGCTACTGATGTATAGGATAATTTTGTTGAACTGTAGTACTTTTGTAATATGTTATTCTTTTGAACTGCTGTATAGTTATAAGATGTAGTATTTACCCACTGTAAAGTCAGTTAATTTTTTGCATTGTCTGGATCCAGTATAAACGTATTTGTAAGTGTGTTAGGTTTTGTGTGTAATTGTGGGATTTTTGTGTGATTGTTGTGGTTTTTTATTCATAGTGGCTAAAGGGTACTACTTTTTCATTTGTGGGTTCGTTTTCGACTATTTCTTGATTATTTTCTCTTTTCTCTATTCTCTAAATTGAAATACTACTTCGCTTTAAAATGCTATCAACTTTGTTGTAATATTGAAGTACAATCCCCTATTTTTGCTTCTTAGTTTCTACTATTGAATCACTATTAGCTACCACTTTTCTATTATCTCTTTTCTGAAAGTTTTTATTCTTTGGTAAACTACTTGGTTTACTACTTGAAGTTCTTTTTGTTATCATGGGTAGTAAATGCGCCAGGACTTCTTATGGTTGCTTACTGGTCGCCCATGTTGTCTTTTTGCTTGAAAGTACTTTTCTCTTAAATTTTACCATCTTAAAACTCTCAGCTATTATGGTAGCATCTCTCTTCTACTTGGAAATTTTATCAGGCGCTAAAATCTTTCGCCAGGGGATAATGTTAAATACTCGCTACGCGAAGTGTGTTTCACTATTCTTTCGAATGATTTCTTCATCACTACCGTGTAGAAACCTCGGTTTTGATCCTTTCGTTAATTAGCCAAATTAATCAATTAGTCAGTTGATGTGTATCTTTGATGGTGAACAGTCGCCTGCGGGCTCTCTCGTATCTCGTATACTTGTATTGTATTAGCAGTGTATCCTTATTGGTATCTATTCCATTTGCCTATTAAATTCGTAAGTCCTCTACAGTAAATCAATGATGCCTTGTTTATCTTTTATTAGGGTAGGATTAGTTAATTAGGTAGGTCTTTCATTTCTCGATTAGAGTTGCACCCTTTAGGGTTTAGCCTGCGATCAGATTCGCCTTTTAATTACCGGTAGATACCGGACAGTTTGCCGGTAGTTAATATTAACCAGTTTGCAATTAGAATGACCATTGCTATACACAGATCTTCTGTGCGCACCAAATCTAGTTTGTAATGGCCTTTTAGTTTCCCCAACGTATTGTATACCACATCGATCACAAGTGATCAAATAGACAAGATTGGCAGTACAGCAGTTAAGTACGTTAGAGTTGCTATCGTTATAAATACTGTACTGTTTAACATTGTAGGCGCTGCCGAAGTTTGAACCCACATCAGCAAATTCACAGGTGAGGCATCTCGTTTTCTGACATTTCTTGAACTCGACTGTGGGAATAGAAGAAACCAACTAACAGCCCCCCAAGCTGTTAGAGGTGAAAAAGGGGGAAGGCAGTTAGAATTTAAAATAGAATGTACAGGTTTTCTAGTATCTCCCGAGCGTGGCTCCCGGAAGATTTTAACCCGATCAGGGGAGTTGCCAAGGGACTGGTAAAGAAGGATTGTAATTTCGAATAAAAATAAAAATAAGAAATATAATAAGGAGTCAGGACACGAAAAGGACAAAATAAAGTTCGAAATAGAGGAAAACTTCGTGAAACACAAACAAAAGATTTTCTACTGACTCCCATAATGATAATTTTAAAAATTGATAAGACAACGCCGAAGGAGTTCATGATAAACAATTTATTAGAGGTAGACGACAGACAGCCGGTAAAGACTAAACATTCAGTAAATTGGAAGTTTAAATTGTCACATGAAATAGAATGCGTTTTTCAGAACGATAAATGTCATTTCTTTTAAGTCTTCTCGATTTTTGAGCTGTTGTAGATAAGCGGTTATCTCTTGGATTCTTAGTAGCTTTTCTTTTCTTGTGTAGGTTAAACTGATGTTTATGTGCTTTTAAAGTGTTTAAAGACCACCTGTTTTGAGACTTGCGAACCGATGGATACATCAGAACATATTGAGCAAAACATTCATACAACTTAGTTTTGAAATTTTCCAAAGCATATCGACATCTACAGCTGGTTCAAACAAATTCCCCCAATCAATATTTTGCAAAAAAATTCCAATTTAATCCAGATTAGCTTTACGAAAGTATAGATTTTTGATACTTAAATCAGTTACAGCAATATTAAAAGGTCCCAAATAACCTGAGATAATAAAGTGATCAGAGGCAGCGAATGCATCAAGTACATGTATTCCACCCAGACAAAACGGGTCATTACAAAAAATTAAGTCAAGAGTATTACCATCCTGATGAGTTTCCTCGAGTTCATACTGAGAAAAACCAAGCTCAATCATTGTTTCATGGCATCAATATTGTTTACAGATAGCACATTATCCCACCATCTAATGCTAGATAGATTGAAATCACCCATAATATATACTGGACATTTGACAGCATCAAAGTTTGCAAATTCTTGCAAAAGAAAAGATAGAAATTTGATCAAAAGAATCAAAAGTTAATGGTGTGGGGAATTGCGCAAGAGACTCCAGTGCTTGGCCTGCGACTTACAAATTTCAAAATAGTGTCATTCATTAACGACTGCATAAAAGTAGCTAAGAGAGCCTGCACAAAGGCATAAATAACTCTTCAGCAGAGGCAATTTTTTCAGTGTTTTGATTTATTCTGAATATTTTGTGAACGTTCAAAAATTTTAATAATCCATATCTCACGGAACATGCCTATATTCCAAAAATTGCCCCTGCGTAACTTCCCAATAAACATGCAGAGTTTGAGCAAGTTCGGTTAAAGCAGTTCTGAGAAAATCAAATTTCACTCTACCCTCTTACATTTTGCACGTTTATTATGATTTCAACAGCTGTACAGTGCGTTTTATAAAATAGTACCAACAATTAACACAAAAGCACTATTTAAAACACTATAGATTTTAATCTTGTATGATACGATTTTGTACTTTGCAATGCGCGAAACGAATGGTTAACTTAAATTTGAAATATCTAGGATTGCCTGTAATTCTTGATAAAAACGACGTGCAGAAGAGATATGCACATCGAGCCCTTTTGTGCTCTTTTCCGTAGTGCATTTCGAGTTTTCATGTAATGCTTAAGGTAGCGCTTGCATTATCGGAATTATTGATGTAGGATTTGGACAGATTTTTCAATTCTGAAGAAATTCTAAGTGAGTCTAGTCTGGCTGGGGGGTTAGCTTGCGGCAAAATTTCGGCTCCTGGGAATCCATGGTTGGATAGCTACCTTCATGGCTTAAAAAAATCAAAACACTGTTTAAATTACATGATAAATTGAATGCACAGCGTGAACGAGCGTAAAGGGAGCTTTAAAACGATGTGCATATTTCTTATCTACGAGGTTTCTGTCGAAAGTTACAGGCGGTTGAATCTATGACAAACACTGGTTTGCACCAAATGTGATTAGCAAATGATTAGCGAATTTCGTGCTAAGCAATTGCTTAGCAAGTGCCTAATCCCAAACTCCTTTGCACCAAATCTGATTAAGTTAACCAACTGCTAAGCAGATGCTAATCAAGTGCTCAAGAAGCAAATATTTAATCCTATTCTGGAGGAGGATTAACTGCGAAATTCCTGCTAATTTTTCAAATTTATTATTCTCTCCAGTCAAACCGTAATGGCGAGAACGCTTGCTGGATACTTAGAGTTTCTCCACGTCGCCCCTAATAGCAAGATACCAAATAAAATGTTCGCCAACAATTTGCAACGCTAATGTGTAACGAGATGAAAGCATTTTTAAGATTCTCAAACATTTGGAATTTGGAAATATCCGAGTTTAATTCTCTATATAGGTATATACTACAGATAACTCAACAACACAACTCATCCCAGCTACGGACATGTATAATGCAACCGAACACAAAAATTGGTTTCTTGAATCGAATTCAAAGACTGCTAATGTATGTCCTGAGAAAAAGTTAAGCAAGTGATTAGCAGATACGGCAGTCCTTGCAATCACATGACAATGGCATAAATTTCCCATAGCTGATTGGTCCAAATCCAAAAATCGAGCATTTTCATTGGTCAATTCTTAGTAATGCTAACCATTTGCTAAGCAACTGCTAAACTGATGATCTGTTAATCACTTTCTAATCAGATTTGATGCAACGGAGTTGTTGCTAAGCAAATGCTCAGGATTAGCACTTGTTTAGCTGATCATTTGGTCTTGAGATTTGCAAGTGCTTAGCAAATAATTAATCACATTTGGTGCAAACGGCCGAAAGTTACGTCTACCATTCCAATGGTGAATGGCAATGTAAAAACCAATCGTTCGCAAATGAATTCTACATTCATGATGCTTTTGTGTTGAATTTGTTCATTATTTTATGAGAAACACTGTGGGACTTATTAAAAGCATAATATTTGCGCAAAACTGAAGTGATTAGTGGCTAGTCCGAAATTTTTCATTTTGATTTTCTTATAACTGCTGGGACCAAACTCGCTCAAATTTTGCAAGCACGTTTATTGGAAGGGTACGCAGGGGCAATTTTTTTAGTTCTTGTTTACATCGTATATTCCGTGAGACATTGACCTTCAAAGTTTTCGAATATTCATAAATGCTCACAACTGCATAAATCGAAAAATGGAAAAAATGCCCCTGCGTTAGGTTTGATTATATACGCATATGTGCAGAATTTGGGCTAATTTCATTCAGCCATTAATGAGTGACCCCGTTTCGAAAATTTCAGCTTATCCCTTTCGTGTAAGTCACGAACCAAGCACTGGATTATTCAAATTCTATACATTGCTAGCATTTACCACCAGCTACCACTGCTGAAAGTTCGAAATAGATTCGTTGAAAAATAAACTCAGGAGAACCGTTCCCGCTAATGCAAGCGCCCCCTTAAATCAAACTTCGATATTCTAATTTTCTATTTTCTTAAGGTGGTGATTCCTTTTGGAGACATCAACTTTGAAATTTGAACTATGCTAACTCACAAATAATGAAAAGTCAGCAAAAGTGTTCTGGTTGTGGTTGCTGCAATTACTTACAGTGCCAAATGTTTGTTTTGAGTAAGTTGGTTTCATCCGAAACTACAATTTTTATCCCACAAAGTATATGCAATTGGACAACAGTGTCCAGTTTCTTATATTTGCTAGTAAACTCGGGGTTGTTTTTATTCTTCAGCTATTCTTGGTTAAGTTGGAGGTTAACTTTATTTCTGAGCCTAATCTTTAGTTATGCTCAAGGTTAACTCTATTCCTAAACTGTTGTGATTGGTTGACAAGAAGGCGGTGCTTTTTTCTATTGGACAGTTTCAACATAAACTGTTAATATCAAGAATAGCCTTATTCCTGAGCTCAAGCTCAGGGTTAGTTTTTCTCCAACTTAGTTGGAGTACTGCAACGGAATAAAATTTATGCCTGAGTTTGAGCTCAGGTGGAGAATGGTTAACTCCGAGTTAACCCAAGAATAGTTTAGTTCGGAGCTAAGTTATTCCGATTTGGTGCAAGCGGCCGTTAAGTTTAACCAGATAGGGTTGTCGTGTAGGATAAAAGAAACAAATACAATTAACAGTGATAGATAAAGCAATAGTACAGAAGACATGTAGATAAATACGCAAACACACAAATAACGAATTCACTGTTCTAGGGTTTATTCACTGCTTTTACCAAAAAGAGATAGAAGAATTTAAGTTATATGATTAAGTCAGTTCCCTAATGAGCCGTCTTTCACAACGCCCTTTTTCTAGAACTTTCAACGAACCTGAAACCTACAAAATTTCGAATAAATTAATAATGCATCGTGGGTTTTGGTGCCGTTTCTAGATTATCTGGTCACTGGATTCTGTCTACCGACCTAAGTTTCGAGGGATCTGTCTATATACTAAACTGTGTCCTATATGCTGTTCAAAGTTATAAAACAGCCAATATCGCACTGAGTTCCAGCACTAGATATTTGTGTAATAGGGAGACGTTGCGTCTGTCCCTTTTGTGAGCCGAGTGTATATTTTTAGTGTGTTTATTTTAATGTGAAATTTTAGTAAGAATGGTATTTTTATTGAGAAATGTGTGTTGTGTAAATTTGTGTTGAAATTAATTTGAAATTGGTTATTTTCTATGATAAAGTGTGTTATGTTTTATTCAGCCCACTTAGTTGGTAGGTGGCGCTGCTTGTCTTGTTTACTGGAAGCGCATAGACGGGTCTGCAAGAGGGTCTCAAAAAACAACCAATCCCGTTTCACCAACACATGTCTAAACTAGTTCTTTCAGTCTATGTTTTCTCTTCGCTCAGTCTTGTCTTTTCATCCCTAGCGTGCGGCTGTTATTTTTCTATTGTGTGCCTGGCTACTGCCTTTCAATTTGGAGTCCGACTTGGGGTATTCGTAAGTTATTGATTTACTTTCTTTTATTCTTTCAGACTCCGAGGCGACCTCGTGGGTCATCCTAAATTTATTAGTGGTGTATTGTTGAGTCGTATTTTGTTTTAAGCCGGTAATTAGTATTGCTATTTGTTTTTAGAAAAGGGTTTAATATGTCCTGTTCTATATTTTGGTCAGCCGCGACGGCTTAGGGAAATCTTTTTGAGGCAATAATTTTAGAAGGGCTTATACCTTTTTGGGGTTGAATCTGTGCGCTTAATTTGTCCTGTATTTGTGTCTAAATTTTAATTCTGTCCTGTTTGAACTTAATTTCTTCTTAGAATTTATATTTGCCTAAACTGTCTCTGTCCTGTAACTTTTATCGATGAATGTTCTTTTGTCAAAATTCTATGTATTGGTCTGTGTAATTTTCGGGAGTTGCTCCCTTTGCCTGTTTCTTTATTAAATGCGGTCTCAGTAGCTGAGCCGTTAGGGTGTTCTTAGTTAGGATTTCTTTAGAATTGTATATTCGGTAGGTAGGGTTCTGAGTTATTCCAGTCTTAGGTATGTTAATTATCCACTGAGCTTGTATTTAATTTATCCACAGTTCTTTCTGTAGTTGAGTAGTTAGGCAGTCATTCGTCCCTTTAATAAGCTCTATTTAGTACTTAGTTAGGCTTGTTTAATTCTTGGCGAGATCCTGCCCAGGTCGACTGGAACATAAGTCTCCTCCAGGTTCGTCGTTTCCAAACGCGCACAGTTTCCACCCGTAAAGTTTGGTTGACTATACACTTCCAACTTTACATTAGGCTGCCAGTCTCCGACCTTTTTCTTGTTGTCTCCCTAGTTTTGTTTAATTGTTACTGCTTGTATTTTTGCCTTTTCCCTTTGTGTAGTAGTATTCATTTGTTTTTCTTTTTGCTTCTCGGATTTGATCTCCTGGTATTTCTCTTGCGTAATTAATTAAGCTGTTCTTCTAAGCATTTTTGGTTTTAACCTCAAGTTTGTATTTTTTATAGTCAAGTGTACGTGTATAATTTTTGGTTCTACATTTTGTGTAACTTTTTGTGTAAATGTCTGTGCAACACTCTCCAGTGAAAACGACTAAAGCTTCGACCAAGCCGGCCGATACGGCCACTTCAAGTAACGCTATGGACAACGGGCCCGTGATCCCAGACGGCTTTGGGCGGTTGTTTCCCCAACCGGCCTTGAGCAAGCATTCATCTACCCAATCCTCGACAAGCCAGGCATCTGCTGGTCCAGCTTCTACGACCGCTACGCTTAGTAGACCGTTCCTGCGATCGGATTCGGCCAAAAATAAAGCCTCCAAAAAGGAGGAACTTCAGGAAGAATTTACGGATCAGGGTCACGATGACCAACAAGAGGATGATGCCTCACAGAAGACCGATGAATTCCTGTCACCTACTGAGCAGGGGGAATTCATTGAAGAGGAATGGGATGAACAGGCAAGTGTTCGAGAGCAATTGGAATTCCTGCGCCTCAAGCTGGCCCGGATTGATTCAACTCTCCAGAATAGGGAGACCAACAAGGAGCCGTTAGCAGAACCCATGCCAGGTATTTCTGATGTTTCGGATCTACGAACATTTATTAGTCAACTGGAATTGAATTTATTTCGGCAGCGACCACGCTTAGGGTCGGATAGCTCCCTTGTACGCAGACAACCCGGAGCTATGCCACTTCCTCCGTTTACCCGCTCTAGGCCGCGACGGCAAGAGGGGGGCGGACCTTCGCGACAACCGGGGCTAGCAGGCCCTAGTGATCCAGCGGTTCCAGGGTCACGTTTCCGCTCTACAGCTCATATTGACCTCACACGGTCAAAGCGCCCGAAACGGGCCAACGGCCGGATGGCGGTGATCCTGAACCAGAACCGGATAGGAAACCGAAATGCGCGGGCCAATGGATGCGTGGGTGGTTCCGTTACGGGACCAACCCACTGTGCCTGCCCGGCACCAGTCCCAGGCGCCGGACACTGCCGGCCTCTTTCGAGTGAGGGGCCTGACCGAACAGGAGTATAGTGTGATCAGAGGCCTGCTTACAGCATGGATAGCAGAAATCCCGCGAGAAACATGGGAGGCACCCGAGCAGAATTTTCCTCGAGTTTGTATGGAGCTATTGCGTATGTGGCCTAATCCAAGCATGGATCCAGATGCCGGGGCTCCCCCGTTTCAAATGGGGCAGTCTCAGCCGGCCCGGCAGTCGAGTCCAGAGCCAGTCCGTAGTCGCAGAGGGAGCCAGCAGAGGGTTCCACCACTTGTAGATTTGGATTCATCCGATGATCAGGTGAGAGGTGGCGCAACCCCGCCGGCGTCGAGATGATACGCGGCGGTCCAGAACTCCATCTCCATCACCATCCGGGGTTACCCATCTCCATCACCAGTGCGTAGAACGCCTAGTCCTAGACTCTACTCGCGTGACCGGGATTATCCTGCCTCTCGACGAGAGCGGTCGCAACGACCACGTCCGTCAGAGCAGCGAGAACCATCTTCATATGAGAGCTTTAAACACCCGGGCGAATATCTGAAGGGCTTTAAGGGGGTTAAACCCTTTCAAGGTTCGCAGAGCAGCATCAAGTTTACTAGCTGGTTGGCGAATTTCGAAACCACGGTATAGGTTCACGATGTCCCTGCAAGCATGAAGTACAGAATTCTGTGGACCTTACTTGATGATAAGGTTAAAGAGTCTATGACTCCGTGCCCACCTGACACCTTCGCGGACCTAGTAACTAGGATCCGGCAATTATATGAACCTCTGCCAGTCACCACGGAACAGTACGCAGAACAATTCTATAGCCGGATGCAGGAGCCCCAGGAAAAGCCACACGACTATATGGCAGCGCTGCGCTTGCTAGCGGTGCAAGCCTTTCCATTCGAACCTGGCTTTGATCGCGAAAAGAAGGTGGTTGCCCAGTTCAAAAGAGGCCTGAAATCGAACTTGCGATCTAGAATGGCGGCCCCACTGGCCGACATTCAATTCTGGCCTCATGTACGAGAGAACGATCTGATAACTCGGGCTCTACATATCGTGGAGTCGGTGCAGGTTGAGTTGGACAAAGAACAGGCTGTTACGGTCTTTTGCGCCCAAAGCCAGGGCCCACAATGCTATAATGCTACACAGGGGAGACCCCAACAGAATCAGCAGCGGCCACAACAACCGAACCAGAATCAGAACCAGAATCGCAACCAGGATTATCAACGTAATGATGAAAGGCCACCACTACGCCAGCCTATGGGCAGGTGTTGGTACTGCGGACTGGTCGGCCATAGGCAACAACAGTGCCCAGATTATCTGCACTACCTGAATCAGAATGATCAGGGTCAGCACCAAGCAAGGGGTAATACCCATACACAGTACCGGAACAGAGGCCAGGAGGGTGACCCCCCTACCCGGAGTCGCTATGACCAGAACCAGCGGAACCAAGGGCAAAGGAATCAGGACCAGCGTAACCAGCAGGAGCCGCAACGGCAGCAAGGCCAGCAGGATCAAAGGAATCAACGACAACAACCGGTTAGACCCCGCTCAATTAGCAGGGGTTATGTAGGCCCACGTCGGTATGAAGGTTTCCCGGAACAGGGAAACGAGAATGCGGGGCGCGGGCAGTAGACCTGGACATGTGTCCCGCACCGACAAAGCCATCTGGTGAAATGGTCTGTGCGGTCCAAGCTTTTGTTGTTACTAATTCTAACCTTACTAGTAAGCCTAATAACGAACCCTACTGGAACCATGGTGGTCTATGGAGTAGTGACTCGGAAAGTGAGTGCGAAGGAGGCGACCCCCTTCCCTCACGGGACCAGGAACCTGTCTGCTTGTATTTGAATAAAGACACAAATCGGGATGTGAACCCATGGAAATGTCCGTGTAAGACTTGCAAACAAGTACGTAGACGGGCTGAATGGTTCCCGGAAGAGGAAGTGGTCCTCGCAAATGGAGGCTTTCCGGAGGGAGGAGACGTAGTCTATGATGGCGAAGGCAACCTTCGGCCATATAAATACTGGAATCGATGGCGGAAAGAAGTGAAACCTTTTGGTGATGGAGGGGGCTTCCCAGCGCCCTGTCCCGTATAATAGGCGGTGGAAGCGTGCACCTGGTACTGAATCGAATATGCTTACTACAGTGCGCAAAGCTATGAAGTGGCAAGAAAATTCCGCAGTCATGGCAGCACAGACTCGTGCCAGGCAACCAGGCGCGGGCACAACTCGGAGACAAAGGAAGACATCTACCTCGAAGGAGGTGCAAACGGACCCTATCGAGGTTATCCGGCCTTTGCAACAATGGACGCCAATTCGGACAGAGAATCAATCGGGAGACGGGGCTCCTTGCAAAAGCCCTGGGGAAAACCAGGCCCCTGTAAATGGGGAGCAAGCTAAAAGCCCTGGGGAAAGCCAACCTTCGGGTACTGGGCTTTCAGCAGTAAGCACTGGGCAAACTCCAACGTCAGATCTGGCTGTCACCACTCAGGTGGTGCCGGAAACTCCCATCTCTACGAAGAAACCGCCCAGTATTGTGATTACTGGGGCGTCTCCACCCAAGCGGTCGAGTTCTTTGAAACCTTGGTCAGTAGCGAACAACCCCAGCCGGAGAGAGCTAACAGAAACGGACGTATCGGATGACGAATCCGGTACTACGGGCCTCACGTTAGCACCAGTTGAAGTTCATAGGTCTGGAGTTACTCCAGTAACACCTCTGAAATTGCGCAAAGACACCCAGGGTGAATGGGAACAGGTAGAAAAGGGACGAAACATCCGAAAACACCGGCACAATCCGGTGTACCTACCCGTAACAGATTCGCCCTATTGGAAACCCCGGAGTATGCCGTCATCCGACAAGGTTGGGCAACGGTTAATCAAGCTGTCCAACAAGCTCACGTGGTTGCCCAGTCTATCGGCGAACAAATCCAGCAGCTGGCTGTTAATGTAATGTCCGTGACGGACCAGGTACGCCAGTCTACTCAGAGCTTTGAACAATTATTGGCTGAGTTTGTGCAGAAAGATTACGAACGAATCCTAGAACTTCAACAGAAAGGAACCCTCCGCGAACCAGACCAGCCTATCTGGTCGGAGGACCCGCCGCTACCTCGCAAGGGTAGACGGGGAATCCGTATAAACGACCCTAATGAGATCATAGTGCTCGATAGCACACCTATAGACGAGGAAACGGCGCCCGTGGCGCAGGAAGATACTTCCGCTAATTCGGACGACGCTACAGTACCACAACGGGACGCTGTGGTAACAACTTCAGGAACGGTCGCTACGCCTGGACACCTATTGGAAAGTGGCACGGCCAGCGTAAACCAGCAAGAAGTGACTTCTACAGACATTGGGGAGAAATACGGCATATGGGATCTGGAAGAACAGCTTCGTGCTGCTCTTTGCCCCGCTCAACGGGTTGAGTTCAACTTAGAAGCTGAAGCTAGCGACACTGAGGAAGCTGGTGGGCAACCCACAGCCCAGACTAAACACCTAAACAGAGCAGTGTTATCTGTATTGAATGGGACTGCACCATTTTTTGTCTCGCAGTGTACCCATATCGCCTTGAAGAAAAGTCCATACGTGATTGTGGAGGTTAGAGGCATCAAAACATTAGCTCTGCTGGACACAGGGGCCAATATTTGCCTGATGTCCAAATATTTTTTCGACCAACTTAACAGCAACGGACGCTTACATTTGGATGAAACAAAAGCTACGGAGGTAGCTACGGCTGCCGACGACCGGAGCCTAGCTATATTGGGTACAACCAAGATTTCTTTCAAATTGCGTGGCGTTCGGTATGAATATACCTTTAATGTTACAAATAGTCTACAACAAGACTTTATCATTGGCTATGACTTTCAGGCAGACCATAACTGGGTGATTTTCCCCCAATCAACACCTTCTTTTTGAGACAAGAAGAAGGTACCCTTGCTGACCCCAGGTGACCTGCAGGCGTTAGCTAATCGTTTCAGTATAGCTGTGTCATGTACGGTCTACTATTGTATGCGGGAAACGTGTAAATTACCTCCTAGATCGGAAGTTATGGTACCTTTCGTTGTTGGCTTGGAGGTGCTGTAAAACCAGCTACCAACCAGGCAGTGGTGTTCGAACCATCAGACGAGGTCTTAGAGGACTATGAAGTCTACCCAGTACCTGGGGTCTTGGAAGTATCCTCCCAAGTGAGCTACATCAAGGTCTACAATCCCCTGGACAGAACGGCTCAATTACCAAAGGGGTTACCCCTCGGACAAGCGGAGCCGGTCACCACGATCACGGAACGACAAGGGTTTCGGTATGCTGCCGAATTAGGCGTTAACTTCGCACAAGCGCACCCTCATCTGCCTAGTTGGGCGACCCACCCAGCCACCCGCCTAAACGAGAAAGAGCTGCGTTATGCCCTCGAGGAGGTCGAGAAATTGGAACCTTATCACCCAGGTGACATAGTGCCTATGGTCAACAGTGTAGGCAATGCAATACCAGTTCCAAGGTGGGTCGACCCCACGGTGTGTGTTGCCGAGGCCGACCAGGCCTGGGGCTATGAGGAACCACCAGCATTGACCGAAAAAGGCCTACAGGCCTTTAATGATATGCATTATTCCGCAGACGAAATGACTTCGCAGCCCATGCCATCACTAGAGGAACGTCAACAATTTATTGATGAGAACGTGGATTTTGATTCTATGTTTCTTGACGACGAGGGTAAAGCGAAATTAAGGGATATATTGGTCGAATTTTATGACGTGGTCGCCAGACCGGGTAACCCGGGACGGACCAAAGTGGACCAACATGCGATCGATACTGGTAAAGAAGGACCAGTTAAAGGTAGATCTTATCGGTATAATCCTAAGGATAAAGCGGAAATTGAGAAGCACATACGAGCAATGCTGGATGAAGGGGTCTGCTCCCCTTCTACTAGTCCTTGGTCCTCCCCGTGCATTCTGGTTGGTAAGAAAGACGGGACCACACGTTTAGTCATTGATTATCGCCGACTAAACAAAATCACAAAGAAGGATAATTATCCGCTGCCCAAAATTGACGAAATTTTGGATCAACTCCAAGGGGCAGTGATATTCTCGACTATTGACCTAGCGGCTGGGTATTGGCAGGTTGAGGTCTACCCAGAACACAGGGAGAAAACGGCCTTTGTGTCCCATATGGGCCTCTTTCATATGAATGTCATGCCGTTCGGGTTGTGCAACGCACCCGCAACTTTCCAACGCCTAATGGAAAAGGTTTTGACGGATTTGCCTGTGTATATTGACGACGTTTTGATCCCATCGGCAGACCAAGATGCTCACTTAGCGATGATCAGGTCGACCCTGACTCGTCTGCGTGACAACGGATTACGCATCAAGCTCAAGAAATGTTGTTTCACTCGTGAATCAGTTCCCTTCTTGGGCCACTACAACGGCATTAGCGTAGACCCGGATAAGGTTAAGGCTGTGTCTCAGCTTAAGCCACCAAAGGATGTGAAGGGTATTCGATCTTTTCTAGGAATGTGCGGTTACTATAGACGGTTTGTGCTTAATTATGCTAAAGTGGCCGCCCCTCTAACGGACTTATTGAAGAAAGGTGTGCCGTTTGTTTGGTCTGAAGCTTGCCAACATGCATTTGAGGAGCTGAAACGGCACTTGACTCAAGCTCCAGTATTAGCCTTCCCCGATTTCGACAAAACTTTTTATGTGTCATCTGATGCTAGTAAGCAGGGTTTTGGTGCTATTCTGGAGCAACAATTCTCAGTACCACGTAGCGCGGATAAACCTAACGGACCACGGGTGCTACGTGAGCGGCCAGTCGCCTATGCTAGTAGGACCCTGACGCAGGGAGAGAAGGGTTACTCCGCAACGGAGATGGAAGCGTTTGCAGCCTTATGGGGCTGCCAGAAATTCAGGCATTACTTGTCATGCAAGCAGTTTATTCTCCGAACTGACCATCAAGCAGTCAGGGATTTGCTGAATAATATCAAGGCTTTGGGACAAGGAAAGCTAGCTAAGTTCGCCCTTAGTATGTTAGAGTTTGATTTTACGGTGGAGTATCGGCCGGGGCGTGAGAATGTGGGCCCTGATTGCTTATCTAGACTGGATCCAATCGATGAGCCTGAGGATAGCGAACATGAAGCAACAGCGGCTATGTACCCACCAGAAGTGTACGCCTTGACGTCGGCACACCCTGCCCCACCTACCCTGCTTACTTGGAAACGAGAACTTCGTGACGAAGAGGAATTTGCAATCTTGTTAGACTTCCTGGAACAGAAGAGGTTACCAACTAATCGACAAGAAGCACAAGAGGTGAAGAAATTACGGTCTACATTTTTTATTAGAGATGGGGGTGTTATATCGTTGGCACCTGAATAAACACGCCGAGCGTAGAGGGTTACCCTTTCCTACTGTGGTAGTGCCTAAGGTCCAGCGAGAGCAACTCTTGCAGGAGGTTCACTCTGATTTCACGACGGGTGGTCATCGGGCCCACCAAAACGCAATGGCCAGTCTAGAAACAAGGTATTGGTGGCCTCGCATGTCTCAGGATCTAGAGGACTTCATTGCTCAGTGTAAGCCCTGTGCAAAATTTAACCAAGGGCCACGTAGACATCAGGCTACAATGCAGAATACGGTGGTGGTACGCCGACCGTTGGACGTCGTGGCCATGGATGTGATGCACTTTACACAGAAGGAAACCAACAGAGGTAATACATGCGTGTTGTGTATAGTTGACTACCTCACGCGCTAAGCGGAGGCTTTTGCTATGCCCAGTGAGCGGGCGGAAACTACTGCGTATTGGTATTTTAACGGCTTCGTTGCCCGTTGGGGCGTCCCTGCACGGGTTTTGACGGACCAGGGACCGAATTTCATGTCTGTCTTTCTAAGAGCTTTGGTGGATGCTAGTGGCTCTGAGCGACTCAGAACTACGGCATATCACCCTCAAACGAACGGCGTAGTAGAGCGCTTCAACAGGACAATACGTAGCCTGGTAGCCAAGTACGTGAATTGTTTTCAGTCCGATTGGGGCGACTATTTACCGTGGGGGTTGTCCATCTACAGAGCAACGATTCACAGTGCCACGAAGGAAACACCTCATTTTCTGATGACAGGTAGAGACTACCGGTACCCACTGGATAATTTCTTTCAACTTCCTGGTGAGGAAGGCACTACCCAGAATTATAGTGATGCACGTGAGTTACTGGCCCGGATGAATGAAGCCTGGCAGTTAGCTAGTGAAGCCTTACAAGAGGCAGCACTGGTTAATAAGGAAAGGTACGATTTGAAAGCTTCACCTGTCGAGTATAAACCAGGTACCCTGGTTATGCTTAATATTGAGAATAAGAACGTACCTACAGGTTTGAGTAAGAAGCTACGGCCTAAATACGAAGGACCTTATCGTGTGTTGGACTAGATTTCTGTAAAGAATTATCGTATTGCTCGTACTAATGGGTTAAGTGATCCAGTGGTGGTTAACATCAATCGGTTGAAGCCTTTTGTAGACGCCCCGGTAAAATTGCCAGTCGTAACGCTGTAGGCAACCTACAGTGTACATATTATGCAGCATTAGTTTCTGTAATAGGCCTTGCCTACGCAAGGATCCTTGTAACTGTATAGTATATAATAGGCTTTCTTTTTAGGGCGCCCTATTGTTTAGTTAGGATTTTATCTTTAACAGTTGGTGTTTACATATTATGTGTTCTATAGTCCCCTAGAAGGGCAGGGTTTAAAATTTGTTTATGGGACCTCCTCTTATGATTCATTACTTTCTATGTAACGTGTTGTTTTTCATTTCAAATTTAACTATTTTGTTCTCATAATCCTTCAACCTATGGCTGTAAAATTCAGTTATAGGTTCTATTATCTAACCCTAGTGGGGATTCTATCACCCTTATTTAAAATTTACCTATGGGGGTTTCTCTTATTTCCAAATGGATTTGTTCTTTCGTTGCAAATTGCTAAGGAGGCCCTTCTCTGTTTCTATGTACCGGTATAGTGTATGTTTGGTTACATACGCTGTGTGTGTGTTGATGTGTGTGCTGTATATGTGCAGTGTTTTTCTTTCCTCCCTTTACGTAGGCTAACCGTAGGTAATTCACCTTCCCTTGTGTGTGTAGTTTCGTTTTCTATTTTTCTATCACACTTATGCTTTCACCTTCTGTTAGTTTTTGCACGTTTCTGAGGTCTATTATAGATTCTCTTTGCTGCTTTGATACTCTGTTTTGGGATTTCAGTGGACGGGTGGATGAGCTTCTGGGTATAAACCAGGGATAACCCTTGGTTCTATTATTTGTTGGTTGGCGTCTAATTTCAGGCTTTACGATGCGGGAATCTATTGAATCACTAGCCACAATAGGGTTGCCCTATTGTGCCCATCTGTCCGTCTTCCTGGGAGTGAGGTCCTGAGTTGTAGGCCACATTCTTTCCTGCCATATGTTAACCGTGTTGCTGCGTTTATAATTTCACATTTAATTTTGCGTGCTATTTGATCCAGAGTGTTACGATCATTATCTTATTCTATTCGGAGAATGGCAGAACGGCCCCGCCATTCTATGGTCGATAACCCGCTGACAGAATTGCGAGCTGCTGCGTTGCCCATGCCAGTGAATCGCACGGGAGAACTTATTGCAGGATTGGGACCGCCCGGCCAGGAACACAACGTTTTCTGGTTCTGTATTTGCGTAGCCATTTATGATCCTACCGCCCCTCATCGTTGGACATCTCGCCTCCCGATCGATCGTCAGAACCCGGTTTGGAACTGTTTCTAAACCTCTCCCCTCGTTCCCCCCTCCCAGTTACTACCAGCGACTGGTGTAACTTGAATTAATTAGCTCAACTTACCGCGACGGTGTAGTTGTAGCTTAACTCCCTCCTCTTTCCTTATGAGTACGGCTGATGTATCATCATGACGGCGGGTGTATCATCATGAAGGCGGATGTATCGTAATTACGGCGGATGCGCATCATTTTATTCCATCATTTCGGCGGTGGTCCTTCATATTATGTAATATTATTCCATCATTACGGCGGAGGCGTATTATATCATATCATTCCATCTTTTTGGCGGCGGTGTTTTCCATCTCCCCATTCCCTTTAATTGACTTTCCGGTACTTCCATCAATAATGAATTTTATTCCTGATGGTGACTCTACATCAATCCTTATCTACCCCTATTTTGACTTTCTCTATTTGGACTGCCATTGCCTTACTTTGACTACTCAATTGTGGTTGCTTTCATGAAGCTGTCTTATTTTGACTAATTGCTCAATTCAGATCCTTAATTCCCGATTGCGACGACCCGATGAAGACTATTTCTGCTCAATATTTGCCGTATTATCTATTTGTGCCATTTCAGTAATATGGACGTTTTACTGTATGTAGATCCATTCCCAAAGAAGAAACATTTTCCATTTGGTCATGTACGTATTATTATCTTTTAGTCTTGTATCTTGATCTCGTGTTTACCATTTAAAAGTATAACAATTTTCTTGTTGTATTCTCACAAATTAACCAAAATTTCGTGTATTATGTAGTGATTTTTTTACTGTATATATTTCATGCATAATGTTGACTTCTATATGTGATTCGATGTATTGTTTTATATGCCATGTCAGTATTTTGTTTGCTTTAATCATATAACCAAAGTTTAGTTCAAAAAGTTTTACTAAAACAAGGTTTTCTCTTTTCTTTAAGTTTTTACTTTCGCATTTTTATTAACGGTTATTTTTAGTAACGGGTTTGATTGCGGATTTGTGTGTATTTTGACTAGTTTTATGTAACCTGACGCAACGTCAGAAGATGTGTGACGCACCAGCCATGTCCCAATTTGTGTCCTTTACTGCCGCCACATTTTTATCAAAATTATTTTAGTACCTATGTCTTTTAGTTGTCCCAACGGTTCCTGTCCCTATTTGTACCTGTTATTTGATTTTTTTGTAAAAATATTTCTTGGTTAAATGTCAGTTTTGTTTCCCACTCCAGAGCGCCAAAGTAGTTCCCGACTATATGCCCCTGTCCTATTTTAAGGCCTGCAAGCGCGGTTGGGAGGATCTTCTCCAAAATTCTTATTTTAAGGGACTTTCTACTAATATTTTAACCAGTGTTTCGCGTTTTTAGTAACTCTAAGACTCCATTTTAACCCCTCCTAATTTAACTTACTTTATTTTCATAGTACCACGAGGGTACTTGGGGACACTCCGTACCCTTTTGGTTCTTTTTATGCATGCTTAAGGTGCTGGTATCGCTTTGTGTAAATTCGACCCTACAAGCTTCAATTCTTCGTGAAAGTGGATGAAAGTTTCCAAATACATTATTTTCGTGCTCTTTAACATTCTGGGACCAGTCTCGGATTTTTAGGTGTAAAGATAAGAAAGTTTTGGTTTTTGCCCTTATTCTCTCAGTACATGGTCTCTACACCCGATTGGTTGTGATGGCTGGAAAGAGGGTGCCAAAATGAACATTTTTGCTTTTACAACTTTTGAGCTACCTCGAGTGGTTAAGGCAGTATAAGCCAAAAACGATTTTTGGGGTCAAAAAATGGCCATTTTTGAAGAAATCAGTTTTTTCATAATTACTGCCAAATCTTACATACAATTTCGTCTTATTTATACTCAATCGATACATCCTCCAATTGCGCATTTTATCAATACCTATTCGCTGGAGTTCGTTGCTTTAAGCTAGAGAATTTGCCGAAAAACCATTTTGGCAAAATTGCGATTATTTTGTTTTGAACATAGATTTCTCAAAAACTACCTGATGGATTCGCGTGATTGTTGGCTGAATGAAAATTCGCGCTATTGCGGAGGGACATTTTTCTTGGTTTGAGCTAAAACATCTCCAGTTGTGAGAAAACTGAATAGAAAGTTGCGAGATTTCGTGTCATCGCGCATTTGCCGGATTTTCTAGAGTACTGAGACTTGTTGAGCCAAATCCAAAAAAATGTCCCTCGGCCCACATGTCCTTCATATCATGGCACAAGAAGAAATTTTGGCCGATTCTACAGTTTTGAGAAATCAATGTTCAAAAATTTTTGGTCTGTATTCAGCCTATCAGACGTCAGTATGCCAGGAAATTTTTGCTAGTTTTGTGCTAATTCTGTTAGTTTCGTAAGCTGATGCTAATGTACAGATTATAAGCTTTAAAACGATGTATAAAGCTCTTTCCAACTCCAAAATTTGCGAAAGTTATAGCGTTTCGAAAAATCACCACAAAAGCTCTGCACAAAAGGATACCAGCACCTTAAGCATGTCTAGGGTTACTCTGTAACTCTCTTAATTTAATTTATTACTTATATTTTACTTAAAGACTCCACAGACTTACTCCTACTTACACGTGAAACACTGGGATTAAATTAATTCAATTACCCATTCCCCTAAATTACTTTATTAATTATATTTCGCTTTCTAATTTTGCAGGAGATCCGAAGGGAACTGAGTTAGCGATGCGAGCCTAGGCCCCCCACCCACCCAGCCGGAGATGGCGCACCCTAAATTTGGCAGGAGGTTATCTCCGTACCCTAGCTTGAAGTGACTCAGACGAAGCTGACATTTGGGTCCTTAGTTTGGTTTACTTGGTCCTTTTTTTATACAGGTACGAGATCCCCGCCGTTGCGGCTGGAGGATCATGGGTTGCCCATTCACGCACCGTCCCGTGGCAGTAATATGGCAGTTTCCCATACGTGTTTTTATGGCTGGTCTTCACTACTCTTTTGACGCCACATCATCTTTATTGTGTTTCTTATTTAGTCCAGTTTAGTTTAGTTTTGTCTTTTTGTATTTCTTTTGACTTACTTGCTGAGACCCATTTACCAAAATTCAGTCAAAAATTTTCACTGTTGGGTAAATTTCTTCCTTCTTTTTGGTTTATGTGTCCCTCGCAGGGGCTCGGGCGGTAAGCCCTGGGGAGATGTAATAGGGAGACGTTGCGTCTGTCCCTTTTGTGAGCCGAGTGTATATTTTTAGTGTGTTTATTTTAATGTGAAATTTTAGTAAGAATGGTATTTTTATTGAGAAATGTGTGTTGTGTAAATTTGTGTTGAAATTAATTTGAAATTGGTTATTTTCTATGATAAAGTGTGTTATGTTTTATTCAGCCCACTTAGTTGGTAGGTGGCGCTGCTTGTCTTGTTTACTGGAAGCGCATAGACGGGTCTGCAAGAGGGTCTCAAAAAACAACCAATCCCGTTTCACCAACACATGTCTAAACTAGTTCTTTCAGTCTATGTTTTCTCTTCGCTCAGTCTTGTCTTTTCATCCCTAGCGTGCGGCTGTTATTTTTCTATTGTGTGCCTGGCTACTGCCTTTCAATTTGGAGTCCGACTTGGGGTATTCGTGAGTTATTGATTTACTTTCTTTTATTCTTTCAGACTCCGAGGCGACCTCGTGGGTCATCCTAAATTTATTAGTGGTGTATTGTTGAGTCGTATTTTGTTTTAAGCCGGTAATTAGTATTACTATTTGTTTTTAGAAAAGGGTTTAATATGTCCTGTTCTATATTTTGGTCAGCCGCGACGGCTTAGGGAAATCTTTTTGAGGCAATAATTTTAGAAGGGCTTATACCTTCTTGGGGTTGAATCTGTGCGCTTAATTTGTCCTGTATTTGTGTCTAAATTTTAATTCTGTCCTGTTTGAACTTAATTTCTTCTTAGAATTTATATTTGCCTAAACTGTCTCTGTCCTGTAACTTTTATCGATGAATGTTCTTTTGTCAAAATTCTATGTATTGGTCTGTGTAATTTTCGGGAGTTGCTCCCTTTGCCTGTTTCTTTATTAAATGCGGTCTCAGTAGCTGAGCCGTTAGGGTGTTCTTAGTTAGGATTTCTTTAGAATTGTATATTCGGTAGGTAGGGTTCTGAGTTATTCCAGTCTTAGGTAGGTTAATTATCCACTGAGCGTGTATTTAATTTATCCAAAGTTCTTTCTGTAGTTGAGTAGTTAGGCAGTCATTCGTCCCTTTAATAAGCTCTATTTAGTACTTAGTTAGGCTTGTTTAATTCTTGGCGAGATCCTGCCCAGGTCGACTGGAACATAAGTCTCCTCCAGGTTCGTCGTTTCCAAACGCGCACAGTTTCCACCCGTAAAGTTTGGTTGACTATACACTTCCAACTTTACATTTGTTTTAACAGCCCACTCGGCAAACGGCCAGATTCTAAGTCTACTTCCTGCCTAAAGAAGTGACCGAGGCCTGAAACTTTACAGGCCCGACGGTATTTTAGAGTACACAAGGAATTTCATTAAGCGGTTTGTAAGCTAAAAGCAAGAGTACAGTTGGAAGATGAACATGCCGTGGGGGGTCAGCCGTTATCGTGCTGATGACCTCACCAGCCTAATATATAACTAAGAGTGTGACGCTTGTCAAACTCCTAGTTATTATGTACTCTTGTTCAAAGGCACGATGATAGAGAAAAGAAACATAACATTTAACATAACATAGCATAACATAGCAAAACATAACAACAAGAACAGAAGGAAAGAAAGTGAAAGTCAGACAGTTTGAGAATCTAGCGGCAGTCCAAGGTGGCAAGAACTCCATATTTATTCAAGTTTTTCGACTCTTAAGGACCATATGATCTTTGCCGCCTTTCCAATTTTGACTTTGAGGCATGTTCATCTTCCAGCTGCTTCCCATAGGCTGTTTCTGCTGTCATAAAAATGTGTTTTAGCATAAACAAGATCAAATTTTTCCACCGATTGTAAAGTATATAGTATGCATGTGGGAGGGTTGCCACTTAGCAGATGTACACAAAAGTACCCTGGGACTCTTTTTAGTCGCCCCGATTCCTGCTTTCTAGGTAAAGTGGTCGCTTGCCAATGTTGGGAAAGATAGGTAAAAAGCAGGTTGCGCACACATTTTAGCGAAATTCTCCATTACGAGGAGCTGTTTCAAAACAACTAAAAAAGGTACCCATTGATAGAGGTATCAAATAATATAATCAATGTCCTCAACAAATTCATTTCAGTCTGCAAAAAATCTGAACTATTGCACTTCTTTAAAAATCCGTTGAAATACATTTCGATATAAAGATGGCTTCTTAAGGTGGTAGTACCACTAGCGGGATTTTCGACCTAATCATGGCATAAATGAAGCAAACATGACGAAACTAGTGGTGAAACACGTTTGGTTGGCAGGCTATCTTTGCATAAAATTTTGGTGTCTGAGAGTGCATAATTTGCTAGCTACCATCATGGCTTAGCGCATGCGCAAATAATCAAAATTTTATTTAAGCCTTGTATCCTAAATTTGAATCTACCGTGTGAAAGAGCATAAAAAGAGCTTTAAAATGATGTGCATATCTCTTCTGTACGTGGTTTCTATCAAAAGTTACAAGCGGTTGAAGCGAATAGCTGATATATAGCTGATATAGCTCAATTGCGTTGAATATCCGAAAATTAAATCTTTTGGGTTTTAGCGGTTCCTTTTGCGTTGTTTATGTGCATTTAATTTAATAGAAAGCACTTTGCAGCTGCTTGAAAGCATAGGAAATTTCGAAAACCAAAGCAAACAATGAAAAATTACAGAATTTTTGTTTTTGATTTTCTCGTCACTCCTTCAGTCAAAATGGACCAAATTTTGCAAATAAGTTTTGCATCAGCATACGCTCAGGCCGTTTTCTTGGTTTTTGGAAAAAACGCAATATTAGGCAAGATATAAATTTTACAAATTTTCAAAACACGCTAAAAAACGGAAAACTCACTTTTACGAAAAACTAAAAAAACGGCCTGGGCGTATATGTAAACTAACCATATACTGAAAATCTCAAATGATTTCATAGGATTGAAGGAGATATTTAAGTTTAAAGTTTTTAATACATTTCATATTGTGTAGACAGCAAGCCAGTCCCTGCAACGTCGTAGATCAGCTCACCTGATGCAAAACATAATAAAGAACCATTATGCCAAATTTCAAAGCGATTGATTAAGTTTTTAGTTCACAGTATCTGTTCAAAGTCCACCCCGGTAGTGGTACTACCTACCTTAACTCCATAGTAATGAATGAGTAAATCATGGTTCAAAGTTGACATCTCCAAGAGGAATCGCCACCTTAGGAAATTTTCTCCATAATCGATTCCATTTTTCAATCTCCCAAAGTAAGAAAAATATCTCCAAACCGATATTTTAAAATCTACTTTACCTAGAATTAAGGAAGATATTTCAACTGTTGGAAAGTCTTTATCCGGGCTGTGATCACGTTAACTGAAACTGCATGTATTTACATCTTGTCAACCTACACTTTAGTCAATTAGTTTTTGGGACCATTTTCTTCAAAATTAATTCAATCAACAATTGTCAGTAATTCCTTCAACCCTGCCATTTCCAATCTTTCCAAAATATGTACTATCAGTATGCTAGCTACTGTTACAGCATTATAAGGCTGACGTTACGAAATGCTAAATTGTTGCATAGATACTCACGACACGATGCCAGGGGCAGGGGGGGGCATAGGTGTAAGGTGGGGGGGGGGTTGGGGGGGTAGCCCCCCCCAAGCCTTTTTTCAACCCTCCCCCAAAACTTTTTGGGGGGGGGACGTCCCCCCCCCCCAACTGGGGGGGGGGGGGTAGTCGCGCCGAAGGCGCGAAAAATGGCCTAAAATTGGGTATTTTTAGGGTAAATTTTGAAAAAATTTCCAAAAATGTCCAAATTTTTGGCTTAAACTGTCTATTATTATGAGAAATACACGTTTTTAACTGTATTATGGATCTTATGACTCAATATTGTCCTTATTTTGGACTTGGAAACATGTTGGCAATCAAGTTTTTGAGTTTAAAACCACTGTCTAATGTTAAAATTACTTTATGGTTAGATGTTTTTTATCATTAGAAACGGCTGAAAATGCGATTTTTGGCATAAAAAATGAAAAATTTTTTTGGGGGAGGGTTGGGGGGGGTCCTGGGGGGGGGGTTGGGGGGGGGGTCGCCAGAGGGGCCCCCCCCCCAGGAAATGTTGGGGGGGGCGCCTCCCCCACCCCAAATCTCCGTTACACCTATGGGGGGGGGGCAGGGCATAGGTGTAACCAGGCTACAGTTTATCCCCAGTGAGACCCCCCACGGAGAGGCCAGACCCCCTCCCCCCCTTACCGACCTCAACTATTCCCCCAAGCCGAGCTTAACCCCCCCCCCCTAAAATTGGGCCCAAGGAAGCTTTTGAGTACGTTTAATGTATTCATTCACATCGAAAAAGGAGCATTTTTAGCTAAAAAACCTTGGGTACAGTTTAGGGGGTCCTTCCACCCAAATTTCTGATTTTGGTGGGGTTCCCCGAGCCAAATTTGGACCTACTCCCCCCGCCCCCCCCCAACCCAAACAGGTGATATATACACCCATGGGGGGGAGGAGGTATCCTCTCCCCACATTTTTGAGATCGACCAACTTTACTCCCTCCCAAATTTTTTTACTTTCCCTCCTCCCACTTTTGCCAATCCCCCCCCCCCACGAACCTCCTCCAACACTTTTTGGGGCCAAAAAGTTAGCCAAATTTTGCCAAAAAATGGTCATTTTGTGAAAAATGTTTCCCAAATTTTGAAAAACCTGACTGTGAAAAACGCCTAAAACGATGAAAACAAGCCTTGCGTTGACGAAACACGCGTTAAACTGCAGACATTTTGCATTTTTAGGCCTTTTTTGGATTTCCTGAGGTACGAATTTGGGGGGGGGAAGGGAAGGTTCGGGGGGGTTCCCATAGGTGTAACGGAGATTTGGGGTTGGAGAGGCTCCCCCCCCAACATTTTCTGGTGGGGCCCTCTCTGGCGACCCCCCCCCCCATCCCGCCCCCAAAAATTTTCTATTTTTATGCCTAAAATCGCATTTTCAACCGTTTCTAATGCCAAACAACATTCAACCAGGAAGTAATTTTATCATTACAGTAGTTCTAAACTCGAAAATTTGATTGCTAACATGTTTACAAGTCCAAAATAAGGTCACTAGTGAGTCAGAAGGCTCATAATACAGTTAAAAACGTGTATTTGACGCAATAATAAACACTTTAAGCAAATATTTGGACATTTTTGAAAAGCTATGCAGAATCTACCCTAAAAATGCCCAATTTTTGGTCATTTTGCGCGCCCTCGGCGCTACTCCTCCTCCCAGTAGAGGGGGGACGACTCCCCCAAACAGGTTTTTTCCCAAAAAGGTTTTGGGGGAGGAGTGAAAAATTGGCTGGGGGCCTGCCCGCCCACCCACCTAGAATTCGCACGTCATACAGACACACTGAAAAAATATATAAGGCTTGTTTTTAAAATTGTAGGCGTTTTTACACCGTTTTAAGGTGCTGGTTTCCTTTCGGGTATTTTTCACTCATACGGCTTTAATCTTTTACGTAAATGGCTAAGACTTACAAAAGAACCTATTTCCGTGCTCTTTAACATTCTGGGACCAGGCATTTTTAGGCCTTTTTTGGATTTCCTGAGGTCCGAATTGGGGGGGGGGGGAGGGAAGGTTCGGGGGGGTACCCATAGGTGTAACGGAGATTTGGGGTTGGGGAGGCTCCCCCCCAACATTTTCTGGTGGGGCCCTCTCTGGCGACCCCTCCCCCCCATCCCGCCCCCAAAAATTTTCTATTTTTATGCCTAAAATCGCATTTTCAACCGTTTCTAATGCCAAACAACATTCAACCAGGAAGTAATTTTATCATGACAGTAGTTCTAAACTCGAAAATTTGATTGCTAACATGTTTCCAGGTCTAAAACAAGATCACTATTGAGTCAGAAAGTCCATAGCACAATTTAAAATGTATGTTTCTCGCAATATTAAACCCTTTAAGACAGAAATTTGGACTTTTTTGAAAAATTTTGCAGAATTTACCCAAAAATACCCAAATTTGGCCATTTTCGCGCCTTCGGCGCGACTGCCGACTACCCCCCTCTTAGTTGGGGGGGGGGACTCCCCCCAAAAAGTTTTGGGGAGGGTTGAAAAAAGGGCTGGGGTCCCCCCCCACCTTACACCTATGGGGGTACCCCATCACATTTCAGTCATATATAGGTGTGGCTGGCGACAAAGTGGAGGTGGGGGTTTGAAAAAAGTAGGGAGGGGTGTTTGGCAAAAAGGGGGAGGGGGGTCGAAAAAGGTCTATTTGGGGGGAGGGGTAAGAAAAATTTTGGGGGGGGGGGTCGGAGAAAAATAGTTTTTTTCGTTAAAAAACTGAAACACTTTCTCACTTAGAACTATTTTTAGCGATTTTTAAGGTAATTAAGCGAATTTTGGCAATTTTTCGCTAATTTTTGTGAAAAGTTTCGAATTTTTGGCTAAGCATTTGCAAAAATTCAGGTAGGGGGTTGACAATTTTTACTTAGGGAGGGGGGTAGGCCGAAGGCCTATTTGGGGGGAGGGGGTTGAAAATATTTTTAGGGGGGAGGGTCGGTGACCCCTCCATTTGGGGGGGGGGGGGGTCTCCCTAACACACCTATATATGATTTCGGGGGTCGACCACCAGATTTCCAAAGTTTCCTTTGAAATTATAATTGTCTGCTGGTGTGTAGTGTTGTGTATAAATATAATACGTATATATATATATATATATATACATGAAATGCATAGGTATAACGGAGATTTGGGGTTTGGGGCAGTGGTGGATCTGGGGGGGCCCTCCTTTGACATTTCGGGTCGGGCCCCCGTTAAAAATTTTTTAGCTGTTTTTATGCATATGCTGGGTGAAAATTAAGCAGAATTTTATTATATAGTTACATTCCACAAATTTTAAGCCTGCGTTATACACGTACCCTATTTGTATAACTACGTATAACTTTGTCATAAAATATTTTAGCCGACCGGCCATACATTGGCTGAGTTATGTACATCATCTTTTTAAAAGTTTAAAACAACGTTTTTTCCAATTTCAAAAAATTCTTCAAGTTCTGGGGGGGGGGGGGCTCCGCTCCCCTGACCCCCGTATTGAACATTATCTTTGTTGACCTTGCAACTTGTCCTCTTTATCTGCCACCATGCCCTTGTATATATATATATATATATATATATATATATATATGTATGTTTGTATATACTGTTTTACTATAATTAAATTTTTCACTACGAATATATAGAAGTTATATATATATATACGTTACAGGGGCGTATCCAGGATTTTGAAAAGGAGAGGGTCCAACCCGGAAAGGGGGTGATCCAAACCTAATTTTTTGACAAAAATGGCCAAATTTGGGCCAAAAATAGCTAGAAATTTAAAAAATCTTCCGAAAAGGGGTGGGTCCGGACCCCCTGGACCTCCCCCTGGATACGCCCCTGATACGTTACTACATTTACGGAAAGAATGACCGTTGGCGAAATTGGCAAATTGGCGAAATTTCGGGAAAAATTGGCGAATTTCGCCAAAGTTGACGAAACGTCCGAAAAAGTTGGCGAAAAAATTTCAGCGATTGTGTATTTCGCGAACGAGTTGGGCACTTTCGGCAAAGTTGGCGAAAAGTCCGAAAAACGCTGACGAAAAACTTTTGCGTGATTTTATTTCGCGAATGAGTTGGGCACTTTCGGCAAAGTTGGCGAAAAGTCCCAAGAAAGTTGGCGAATGAATAAGGGGGGACTTTACTTTGCCAACAAGTTGGGCCTATTCGCCAATGTTGGCGAAAGTCCGAAAAATCTTGGCGAATGAACTATGAATGTGTTTACTTCGCTTGCATCGTGGAACTTTTCGCCAAAGTTGGCGAAAATTCCGAACAGAGTTGGCGAAGAAACAGCTTATCTCGCGTAGCATCCTTGCTATTACTCTAAAATACCACGAGAATACTAGCACTGATTCTGCTCGTATGTTTCTGCATTTGTACTGTGTATTTGTAACGCTGTGCTTCACTCACGGGATCGTTGTTTTACAACTTGGCGAGTGAACTAACTTTTCTAGACACTATATATATAGCAAGCTTAACAAAAAAAAATCAAAATTCGGTTTTTTGGCTGGAACTTTCGCAAAGGCAAAACTAAACCAAATCGATTACTTTGAGGACCCATGGATAGGTCTTGGGCTAAGCTTTAAAACCATCCCACTTTCGTTGCTCTACGGCCTACCAGTAAGTAGCAGTAGACGAAAATGTGTGATTTTTTTGTTAAAGGTTTAACAAAAAAAATCACCCGTTAACAAAACAAAAATCAGTGGCGGATCGGATCCCAGAGAGCAGCTAGCAACTTCCAGTATGAAGTCTGGTGGCTCTAAAGTGCCGTTTTAAAGGCTAAAACGTTGTTTTTTCGTGTTTGTGAGTGATTATAACCTATTTCCAGGCATTTTGGCAGAGAATCTCAGAACTTCGTATGTTGCTGGGGTATGACCCACGGTCACGTGACCCCTGCCGGACCCGTCCGGACCCTCCAGGTACTAACTGGACAGTTCGAAGTGGCTATAAACATGTCCTAGGGGGTTTTCGAGGGCGCTGAATTCAAATCTGGCATTAGTGTTTAGGTAACTATGGGCTAATACTGACTTCTGGGATCACGTTTACCGTCGGACGGTCCAGACTCGGCTGGTCACCAGGTTGGACTCCCAGAAGTGTCAGGCAACCTCAAAAACAACGTATATAAGGGTTTTCGGGGTCGCTGAGCTCGATTTTGACGTTAGTTTTGCTCTAGCCGCTGTTCTGGTTTCAGTAACGAAACATAAAAATGATTTTTTTATTTGTTAAAATTTTAACAAAAAAAAATCACCCACCCCAGGACGGCTCAGAGGTCCGACTGAGAACTTCTATATATGCATCGATAGCCCCATGTCACATGCACAATATGGGTTGCCTAGGGGTTTCCCTTAGTAAATAGCAGCCGAAATTCGAACTTCGGTCATGAACGTTTTTGAGGTCACTTTTGGGTACCCTCACTTAAAGGTCTGCCCTGAACGCATGGAGAGGGCCTAGGGGCTCAAACTCACAGGCTGTAATGTCGAGACGTGTGGCTATCACCATGCAAAAGATTGGGTCCATGCGACGTTCCTGTGAGTCAGGGTGGGGTGATTTTTTTGTTAAAATTTCGGGTGATTTTTTTGTTAAGCTTGCTATACATACGTATATATATAATTTTCATGTAAAAATATTTTGATCCTGGAGAATGTACATACATTCCCCCCCCCCCTTCCAGGGAAAAGTGTTTCAACGGACCCCCCCCCCCAATTTCAAAATCCTCTATCCGCCACTGGTGGGAGGGCTGGGGCCCCTCTGGAGACCCCCAACCATTCCCCAATCCTCCCCTAAAAATTGTTCTTTTTTATACCAAAATAGCATTTTCTTTCAGCCATTTCTAATCATAAAATACTTCTAACCATAAAGTAATTTTATATAACATTAGACAGTGTAACTCAAAAACTTGATTGCCAACATTTTTCAACAAAAAAGGTCAATGAGAGTCATAAAGTCTATATATAATACAGTTAAACACGTGTTATTTCTCACAACAATACGTAAACACTTTACAGGGTATTTTTTACCGGGGGGGGGGCGGGGGGGCCCCCCGAAATTGACGTTCCCCCCAAAAAATGCCTTCCCCCCAAAATCGCCCCCTCCCGGGATTTTTGCTTCCCCCCCCCCGGGACCCGGGATTTTTTGGGGGCCCAAATTTTTGCCAAAATAGGCTACTTTTCAAAACTTTTCCAGCATCGCCGGAGATTTTTTCGTAAAAATGGCTATTTTAGCTTAAATCCTGGCACTTTTGAGAACTTTTTGCATTTCTATGTGTCCTACGCCAAAAAATACCAATTTTTAGCTAATTTTTGCAAAAAAATCTTCCCCCCCCGGGAAGCCCTCCCCCGAAAACAAATCCCTAAAAAATACCCTGCTTTAAGCCAAAAATTTTGACATTTTTAGAAATCTATGCAAAATTTCCCCCTAAAAAGAGCCAATTTGTGCCCATTTACTGCTCCTTCGGCGCGACTACCCCCCTCCCCCAGTTGGGGGGCGTCGTCCCCAAACGTTCTGGGGGAGGGTTGAAAATGGCTGGGGTGCTACCCCCAGCCCCGCCCTCCCCCGCCTTACAACACCTGTGATGACATGAATCCCAGAAAATTTTATTTATATATTATAATCAAAGGTGCAGTCGGAGATCAAAGGTGTAACGGAGATTTGGGGTGGGTCCCCCAGCATTTTGGGGGGATCCCCGCTGGAAACCCCCCAACCCTATTCCAGAAGATGTTTTATTTTTATGCCCAAAATCGCATTTTCAGCCGTTTCTAATGCCAGCGACATCTAACCATGAAGTATATAATTTTAACATTATCATCAGTTGTTTTAAACTCGAAACTTGGTTGCTAACATATTTACAAGTCCAAAATAAGGTCACTAGTGAGTCAGAAGGCTCATAATACAGTTAAAAACGTGTATTTGACGCAATAATAAACACTTTAAGCAAAACATTTGGACATTTTTGAAAAGCTATGTAGAATCTACCCTAAAATGCCCAATTTATGGCCATTTTGCGCGCCCTATGCGCTACTCCTCCTCCCAGTTGAGGGGGGACGACTCCCCCAAACAGGTTTTTTTCCCAAAAGGTTTTGGGGGAGGAGTGAAAAATTGGCTGGGGGCCTGCCCGCCCACCCACCTAGAATTCGCACCTCATACAGACACACTATTATCTTAAAATATATAAGGCTTGTTTTTAAAATTGTAGGCGTTTTTATACCGTTTTAAGGTGCTGGTTTCCTTTCGGGTATTTTTGACTCCTGCGGCTTTAATACTTTACGTAAAAATAGCTAAAACTTAATACGAAGTAACCTATTTTCGAGCTCTTTAACACTCATTCTGGGACCAGTCCCGTATTTTTAGGCTAAAAGATAAGAAAGTTTTGGTTTTTGACCTTAGGCTCCCAGTAGGTAGACAGGGCACGGGATTGGTTGTTATGGCTGGAAAGAGGACACGAAAATGAACGTTTTTGCTGTTACAACCATTGAGCTGTCTCCATTTGTAAAGTCAGTAAAAGCAAAAAAACTGTTTTGAGGGTCAAAAAATGGCCATTTTTGAGGAAATCAGTTTTTCAAAATTACTGCCAGATGATAAGAACAAAGTTGGCTTATCGATACAATACATACTCAATCGATACAGCGTCTAAATGCACATTTTATGAATGCCTATTAGCAGAACTTTATTGCTTTAAGCTAGAGATTTGGCCGAAAAACCATTTTGGCGAAACTGCGATTATTTTGTTTCGAACATCGATTTCTCAAAGACTGCTCGACGCATTCCGGAGATTTTTGGCAGATTCGAAATTCTTGTTTGATCTATCTTCATCCTGTTAGATGTCAGCACCTCTGAAAATTTCTGCCATTTTTTGCTAGTTTTGCCAGTTGCGTAAGCTCGTGTAAATCTACAGATAATAAGCTTTAAAACGATGTATAATGTATATGCTCTTTCCAACTCCCAAATTAGCGAAAGTTATAGCGTTTCAAAAATCACCACAAAAGCACTGCACAAAAGGATACCACTACCTTAAAACAATTTTGAGCCAAAATTTGAGAAAAATTTTCAAAAAACAACCATTTTATAGAAATATATATAGCCATGGGGGGAAAACCCACATTTTCGGATTTTGGCTGGAACTTTTTAATTATAAGGGCTATCTGAGAACTTTATATACCATCGTACTTGGCGTACTTAGAACTGTCTTTTAAGCCATTTGCACTTTTCTAGGTTGTACCGTTAGTCCGGTATAATGCAAAAAGTAGCGGGGGAAACACAAAATGGGGGTGAAAAACCCAAATGGAGGGGGGAAATAAACCCACCCCTCACAGGTCTTAAAAATTGTCGTAGCGCGATTCTGACACTTCCTGTGTAAAATTCAACCCTTTTTAGTTAGTATGAACCAAAAAACCCGATCTAAGTAGCTTTTTTGAGATCTCAGGTGCCGTTGAAAATGCTGCATCAACTGGCCAGGTTTCATAAAGTTTAACACATAAACATAGGGTAATTTTTGAAAAATGCTAAAAATGATGTAATTTGATAAAACTTATTATTCTATCGTGAAGAGAATGGTTTTTTACGTAGAATTGGCTGTTAAAATCCACAATTGTACCTGTTTTGGTTCCTCCAGCAGCGAAATGGCACTTTTAAGGTTTTTAGCACCTAGCTAGCCAGGTAAGCAAAATTGTCCGAATCTGACCGCATAGGATGACGCAGCGTGCTCGATAGTACCGTGCTATAGTCTCTAATTGTTTCCGTGTTCAGTTGTTAAAAAATTTTTCAAAAAAATTGGGTGGGTTTTTTCCCCCCAAAGTGGGTTTTTCCCCCGCCACGTTTGGCAATGTGCCAGACCAACGGTACAGCGGATCGGTCTAATTTTGGCTGTGCGCAAAGAGGAAGAGTTGCCATCATTGCAGATATTTGCAAAACTTTTCTAACCCAACCCAGTCAAAAGTTACCTCGGTCCAAACTTTTGGTAAATTTTTGGATGGTTGAACCAAAAAGTATATAGTTGTCATTTTCAAAATGTCATAAAATGAGCAGGAGTGAACCAAATGACTTGATCTTTGCATACATAGGTTAGAAAGAGTCGCGCTTCCTGCTGCTATGTTTTGGAGCTCATATCTCCAACCCATGACCCAGGAGGCGGGTGGGTTCCCCCCCCAAAAGGGGGTGGGTTTTTTTCACCCCATGGTTATACATATGGCTAACGTTTTGGGGCTAAAAATCGCAGGGGAGGTTTAGTTGGTTAGGGGGGGGGGGGGCGAGGGAGTAGCCAAAAAGTTGGGGAGGTTTTGTAAACAACTCGGTCAAAAACATTGGAGGGATTACCCTGCCCAAAGAAAACTATGTCTGAGATCCTAGTGCTTTTACGCATATAATCTGAAGCTTACTACTTTGGGTCTTGTCTCGATTACCCCCCCAGTACTCAAAATCTTTAAAACTTGACCAAATGAGCTAAAATTTGGTGTGGGTATGTTTTCGACCACGCTGAGTTCAAATATCGCAAAATTTTTCGATTTCGCGAAATTCGAAATTTTTCGATTTCTAAGGGGGGACCAAGGGAAACCGAAAAATTTTTTGTCTTCGATTTTGCTGAAAAGATGTATATAGGGGTTTTCAGGGTCGTAGAACACGAATCTGAAGTCCGTTTTTCGATTCAGCTTTCCGTACGTTCAGTATAAGCTTACATCTTAAGCTTAAATCTTCAGCATATACTGAGCTAACGAAAAGCTGAACCGAAAAATGAACTTCAGATTCGTGTTCTACCGCCCTGAAAACCCCTATATACATCTTTTCAGCAAAATCGAAGACAAAAAATTTTTCGGTTTCCCTTGGTCCCCCCTTAGAAATCGAAAAATTTCGAATTTCGCGAAATCGAAAAATTTTGCGATATTTGAACTCAGCGTGGTCGAAAACATACCCACACCAAATTTTAGCTAATTTGGTCAAGTTTTAAGGATTTTGAGTACTTGGGGGGGGGTAAACGAGACAAGACCCACTACTTTAGCCTATACTGAACTAACAAAAAGATGAGTTCGAAAAACGGACTTATGATTCGTGTTCTACGACATTCCCTTTTCCCCACTTTAAAATTAAAAACCTAAAAATCTGAAACTTTTTTGATTTTGACATTTTATTACTAAACATTTAGTCATGTGTTGGAATGTACCCAAAAGTTTGAGCGGAAGTATTCAGGTTTTGAGGCAAAAAGCATTGGGGTGACTGGTGAGATATATACGTAACTTGAGTATTTGGCGGGGGGGGGGGGTTGTTTAGTTGATCTTTCTTCCAGGTCAGTTTTTACGCATGTATATTGAGTAGCCTTCTCAAGTGCTCATGGGTGTGTATAGTACAAAATAATGAACGCAATCTACGTACGCATATCGTGTCTATATTAGTATATAATATATATATACATACGCCGTATAAGGCAGCTGGAGTGTCTTAATCATTTTCTTGAACACCTTATTACTGTACATTTCGACTACTGCATGCACAGACTGTATGTATATAATTTGGGCGTCTTTGAGATATTATGTTACATTTTCAGTGTGTTCACTTCACTAGGCAATTTGATAGGAGCAGTGTCAGTTTAAATTTATTTGGTGTGTGCCAAGAAGTTAATTTTTGAAACGTTTTTAATGCTTTTTGAATCTTTACGGTGATATCTGGTGTGCTGTGCAGCAGTGTATATAGAATGTTGCAGGAAGCAATCTGTGCTTGTTTAAACTTAAATGCTGTTTCCATATTATCTTTGACTATACGAATACGGCTCTCCTTTTGAGACCCATTTAAGGCTTATTACTGATTTTATTCCTTATCAACTGCATTTCTGGTCTACGCGCTGCTATGACCAGTATATATATATATAGATTCGGTTGTTGCGCTGTACTGAGCTCTAAGAGGTGTGATGGCCTGATTTTCAGTGTTACAGGACGGTTTTTGCAAAGGCGTTTTGGTGATACTCCGTTAGGCGCACACCTTAGAATTTTTCGCAGTTGACAGAAATGCTCTACTCCGGTAGGCGCACACCTTACAAAACTGAGGGGTTTCTGTTTTATGCTCTGTTCTGGGGGGAGCGTACTTTACCTTATGTGTTGTGTTGTCGTAGTATTATATTTTTTCTTTTCGTTTTGGTTTGTTTTTACTGTACTCTTGGCGTCAATTATTTATTTTTTTTTTATTTTAATTTTATTTAAAAATAAAAAAGATGGTCTTTTATTTTTTGTTTATTTATATATATATACATAATAGTGTAAAAATAAACTAAATTTTTTCGCTTATATAAATAAATTAATCACCGCAGCATTAAAAGTAGGTGTTGATGTAGGTGTCGGGACTAAATACACAAGATTAAACACAACTCCATTGAAAACTGTTTTGTCAATTTTAGGAGACATCTAGAATTAAGGGGGGGTCCACTTTTGGAGTCATTTTTTCGACTTTCTGCAATCTCGCTGATTTTTTCATATTTTATTGTCCAAACGGTATAATATATACAAGTAATTAAAATGCTCCTCCGGAGCATGAAAAAGTAATATGGGTGGTGGTGAGGTTGTAAAATCAAGAGAGGACTAGTCTTAAAAATGCTTAATATGGGGCTAGGTTCAAAAAAAGAAGAGGACTAGGTTGTGGGCGAATTAATATGGGCTCAGCTTCGCCGAGCAACCCATATTCGCGGACTGAAAAAGTTATACACATACACAAACGTATACCAGTGTTCAGATTTAGTTACGGTGCGTAAATAACATATACAACTCTGATTAACGAGTTTTAATGGAAGCAAACATTTCTTTCAACAAACTCTTAATATTTACTGTGCATTTTTACCATTTATAAGAAAAGTCTATATTTCAACGATAATTTCAGGACTCTCCGAGTTCCGACGATCTTCTATTTCCATTGAACCGCTAGCTTTACAATCATAGCCTTGGTTTTTTCTCGTTGCTTGCCGTAGTCCAGCACAACCAAATTACTATATATATAGTTTACGTATATATTAGAGATGCACCGGGGCCGCCACTACCGGGGCCGGGGCCGGGGCCGGGACCTCATCGTGGCCCCGGCCGGGGCCGGGGCCGGGGCCGGGGCCTGACTACCGGGGCCGGGGGGGGGGGGGGCCGGGGGGCGGGGGGCCGGCGGTGCTATATATATATACCTAGCTAATCTAACTTTTTATCAAGCAACTTGCAGCGATTGTTGAACTGCTGGAATTGTTGTTATTGACTGACATTAATCGCTTTGTATATGAAAATCGCCATGGGGAAGCGTGAAAGCCCGCGAATATGGGTTGCTCGGCGAAGCTGTGCCCATATTAATTCGCCCACAACCTAGTCCTCTTCTTTTTTTGAACCTAGCCCCATATTAAGCATTTTTAAGACTAGTCCTCTCTTGATTTTACAACCTCACCACCACCCATATTACTTTTTCATGCTCCGGAGGAGCATTTTAATTACTTGTCCTTCTGTCGTTTTAAAGGTTCCCTTTCCAGTAGTGTGCTTATTTATATAAGGAGCTTGAAAAATGACGTAGGCAATTTGTATGCAAAATTTTAACCTTCCAGCTATTTCCAGCAGCTTGAACCAGGAACAGCTTCAACTTTGAACCAGTTGAACTAGATCTGGTCAGCCATGGGTCGCCTCAAAAGTCCTCAAAAGCTCAAAAGTCGCCTCGCCAAGGGCTTTTATTTGATACCAAACATGACCACTTTTGAAGACTTTCATTTTTGACCCACACCGGACCCACAGTGGGTGGGGCACCCATCCACAGGTCGGTGGGTACACTTTTTATGGGTGGTAAATTGACAAAAGTTGATCGCCTCGCCAAGGGCTTTCATTTGATACCAAACATGACCACTTTTGAAGACTTTCATTTTTGACCCACACCGGACCCACTGTGGGTGGGGCACCCACCCACAGGTCGGTGGGGCCACTTTTCGTGGGTGGTATAATGACAAAAGTTGATCGCCTCGCCAAGGGCTTTCATTTGATACCAAACTTGACCACTTTTGAAGACTTTCATTTTTGACCCACACCGGACCCACTGTGGGTGGGGCACCCACCCACAGGTCGTGGGGCCACTTTTTGGAGGTGGCATAATGACAAAAGTTGATCGCCTCGCCAAGGGCTTTCATTTGATACCAAACTTGACCACTTTTGAAGACTTTCATTTTTGACCCACACCGGACCCACAGTGGGTGGGGCACCCATCCACAGGTCGGTGGGTACACTTTTTATGGGTGGTAAATTGACAAAAGTTGATCGCCTCGCCAAGGGCTTTCATTTGATACCAAACTTGACCACTTTTGAAGACTTTCATTTTTGACCCACACCGGACCCACTGTGGGTGGGGCACCCACCCACAGGTCGGTGGGGCCACTTTTTGGAGGTGGTATAATGACAAAAGTTGATCGCCTCGCCAAGGGCTTTCATTTGATACCAAACTTGACCACTTTTGAAGACTTTCATTTTTGACCCACACCGGACCCACTGTGGGTGGGGCACCCACTCACAGGTCGGTGGGGCCATTTTTTGTGGGTGGCATAATGACAAAAGCTGATCGCCTCGCCAAGGGCTTTCATTTGATACCAAACATGACCACTTTTGAAGACTTTCATTTTTGACCCACACCGGACCCACTGTGGGTGGGGTATATACCCACCCACAGGTCGGTGGGGCCACTTTTCGTGGGTGGTATAATGGCAAAAGTTGATCGCCTCGCCAAGGGCTTTCATTTGATACCCAACTTGACAACTTTTGAAGACTTTCAGTTTTGACCCACACCGGACCCACTGTGGGTGGGGCACCCACCCACAGGTCGGTGGGGCCACTTTTCGTGGGTGGTATAATGGCAAAAGTTGATCGCCTCGCCAAGGGCTTTCATTTGATACCCAACTTGACAACTTTAGAAGACTTTCATTTTTGACCCACACCGGACCCACTGTGGGTGGGGCACCCACTCACAGGTCGGTGGGGCCACTTTTCGTGGGTGGCATAATGACAAAAGTTGATCGCCTCGCCAAGGGCTTTCATTTGATACCAAACATGACCACTTTTGAAGACTTTCATTTTTGACCCACACCGGACACTACTCGAGTACTTTACGATGGTAACCTTTTTACCCCTCCCGGACCTCTAATTAGCTGGCACCAGCCCCACACGGTCTCCAGGGGCCGCGCAGACGCCTTTACACCCATATTATGTGGGGCGCTATCGCGCCCCTACATATCCCTACATAAATATATATATATATATATATATATATATACATACATATATATATATATTTATATATATATATATATATATATATATATATATTTTAAAAATTTTAAGTCAGAGTCATTGAGAAATTATAATTTTAAATTAGGCCTTTGAAATTTTGTAATTAATTTTTGAGGATTTAAAATTTATACAAAGCTAAATTTTAAATCTTCAAAAATTAATTAAATAATTTAAAGGGCTAAATCAAAATTCTAATTACACAACGGCACAGTTTAATATTTTGGGTCTTTCCCATTATCCCCCCCCCCCATAGCTTCGTAGAAGTACTGAAGATGCACACTTTGACGGATTGAGTTGAAATTTGGTAGGGGTAGGTTTTCGGATCTGCTGATTTCAAAAATTTTAAAGTTTTAAAAAAGTTTTAAAAATTATAAAATTTTAGTTTGGTAAGGGGGGGCCAAGAGGAACCGAAAAATTTTGTGTCTTCGATTTTGCTGAAAAGATATAAGTAGGGGTTTTCGGGGTCGTAGAACACGAATCTGAAGTCCGTTTTTCGATCCAGCTTTTTGTTAGCTCAATATAAGCTAAAGTTCTAAGCTTAAGATGTAAGCTTAGCCTGAACTAACGAAAAGCTGGATCGAAAAACGGACTTCAGATTCGTGTTCTAAACAGGGTTTTTTTTGGTTGCGGACAAGTGTGCATTTTTTGTGCATTTTTAAAAAATAGTGTGCATTTTGGAAAAAGTGTGTGCATTTTTAAAAAATTGCTTATTTTGAACTATAATATACATTTTTGGCCGTAATTTTGTGTTCTACTCATTTTTGACTTCAACTGGAAATCCACGCTATAGTTGATGTTTTGATGACGATTTTAAATCTTAACTGGTTAGCACACGTATATTTACTGATATTTAGGCAAATGCAGAACTATACAAACTAACGTACATAGGTGTCGGGTTTTGACATCTGCAATGCTGTGAACCTATTAAGCGCAAAATTTTGAATAACATAAAATCAACATAGGATTGTCAATTTGCTGCCAAATTTACTTATATAATTCAAGAATTTCTTCAAAGTAACGATAAAATCCGAGCTGAAATTACGTATTGGTGTAATTCAGCCCTGTTCTGCGGGTAACCATTTAATATATATATATATCTAACGTATATATATAATGCAGAAATTAGATTAAAAGTCGACGCCGGGGAGGTCTGGGCGGAGTTCCCCAGAAGTTGGGAATTTTTGGAATTTTGAACACGAAAGAAATTTTTATGAACAATTTCTTACCATTTTAACAGATTAACAAACGGCAATAAGAGCTAGCATTGCACACGTCGAACCGTTGTAGAGGAAGAAAATGTAAAGAAATGCTTTGAGAAAAATTGGCTTAATCCAGCCTTTTATTTTTGACGATGAAGGAATGCACACTAGTATAAATTATATACTTAACAATCTAAAGCAGAAATATTTCAATAATTAGTGGCTTTAGTGAGGTAGAATAAAACAAAGAAAGGTTGTTGTGACGTTGCCTTGACCGAAAAATAGTACGTACGAAAAAGCGGGGGTCTGGGGGCGGCAGCCCCCAGCTAAAAGCTAGAGCTTTTTTTAAAATTTAAAGCACTTTGGAAATTTTTTGAGCATTTTGTGGTTAGCGGAAGCAAAATTTGACTGTGCATTTATGTGTGCATTTTTAAATTCGAGTGTGCATTTTGGAAAAAAGTGTGCATATGCACAGTAAAATGCACAAAAAAACCCTGGTTCTAAACCCGAAAAGATATAGATTTTGTAGATCGAAAACCCCTATTTACATCTTTTCAGCAAAATTGAAGACAAAAATTTTTCGGTTCCTCTTGGTCCCCTCTTACCAAACTAAAATTTTAAAATTTTTAAAAATTTTTAGAAAATTTAAAATTTTTTGCATTTTTGAAATCACCAGGTCCGAAAACCTACTCCTACCAAATTTCAACTCAATCCGTCAAAGCGTGCATCTTCAAAACTTCTACGAAGCTATGGGGGGATAATGGGAAAGACCCAATATTTTATTTAATGTATTAATTTATTTTTAATATTATTAATTATGTATAATTTAAATAATGCCTAATGGCTACTATTTGTTAATACAAAAGTTGCTCCAACAGTTCAGTCCATATATATATATTAACGACGACAAGAAATCACTATTTGTAAGGTGTGCGTGCGCCTCCCGGAGTAGAGCGTTTTACAGTAAACCTTCGATTTAGTAAGGTGTGCGCCTATCGGAGTAGAGTGTTTTACAGTAAACTCAGTTTTGTAAGGTGTGCGCCTACCGGAGTACAGCATTTCTGTCAACTGCGAAAAATTGTAAGGTGTGCGCCTAACGGAGTAACACCGGAGTTTTGAGAAGATTTAGGCAGAAAAGTGCTCCGAGGCAACCACTATATACCTGTTTCGAGTTCAGAAAGTCAGGTGTTGTGACATTTTCAAGATTTCAGGCAGGGTTTTTTTCAAAATCGGACCTGTGTAAATCTTGTGTAAATTTAAATTTCACTGTGTATTTTTGTTTGAAGCTGTGTAAAATTTAAAAGTGTCGTTTTTCAACTGTAATATAAAATAAAATACATTTAGACGTTATTTTCTTGCTACAATGTTATTTTCGGATCATTCAAGCCAAACTTATGGCAAGTGCACTTGTGTAACATGTCGAAAGAAGCCACGCGGGGGGTCTGGGAGCGGAGCCCCCATAAGTTGAGAAAAGTTTGTAAATTGCAATAGAATTCATAATGGAAATGTTTAAAAAGATTAATTCATTAAATGTCAAAAATAAGATTGGACAAATTCAAATTTCTGAAAAACACTTAGCCTACTGAAACGATTTCTTTATTTTTCAAACTTTTTGGAATAATTTTTTCACAAACTTGCTGGTCACGTACTAAGGTTCGATGCTTTAACTACTACTGGGGACGGCTTCATATAGTACAGACACACCAATTATACAACGGAGGGGGTCTATGGGGCGGAGCCCCCAGTAGTTGAGAAATTTTTTAAATTAACGGCAGAAACGGCATTGAAAAGTTGTATTCCTTTAGCTTTCTACTACTACTACTATTACTA
>JASAND010018427.1:0-16239 GCA_030248195.1 Trissonchulus latispiculum
AAAGAGATCCCATTTGTGCTGACCTATACTACTTACATGCTACCTCAGATCAACTACCAATCTTGACTACTGCCCTCGAAAAACCAACACAAATTTTCCAAATTTTCAAAAACCTTTCATAATTCAGAATTTATGCTGCTGTTAAAGGAGTACCGCGCGAACTTGCGAATGATTAGTTGCGTGCGCTTCAGTTTTATTTAAACACATACATGTTAGTAAAACAGTAAAACTTACTTTGTATGATTTGGAAGCTTTGTCATTGTTGTTGCTTTGAATTGAGATTTGTAATTTGTTGCATTTTAAAGGTTTTGTTTGCTGCGCAGTTGTAACCTTGAGAATAACGTACAGTATGCAATGATAGCGGTTCCAGAATTCTCCTGTGGTAATGTCGCCACAGTTTTGGCAGTGAACAAGTCTCGCTTCATCAAGCACACAGATTGTTTGATGCTTTATTCTTTAGTACTGTTATAGCCGTTGGTTAATATAAAAGTGATAGCATTGAGCCGCAAGGTGAAGGTAGGATTCTGCTCATCTAGATTTTCTTAATATTTTTACACGTTTATGGTACCAAGAGTACACATAAGAATATGATGACAAGCGCGCTATGTATTATCAGGAGCACATAATTGATAAGAGTGTGATAAGCGTTTCGAAACCCGAATTTATTATTATTTGAGCACGTTGCTTATTATTACTGCTTTAATTCAAAATAACGTCTTCGAAGTCTCGCTGCGTGAATTAACATAATAAAATGAAATCCTGACAGTTTGGTGGCATTCGGTCAAAGTTCACAAGTGAGACCACATTGAGCCAATGCCATGAACAAAGTCGACTGTGCCCTAGTCGGTACAACACACCTAATCCGCCATGCGCAGGAGCTAAATTTTTAGTGGAGGGGGTATGAACCGTTGAAAGCTCCGCGCCAATGTGCCCAAAAACTGGGAAAAGTCGGATTCTGGCGGCTGAGCCCCAGGAGTGGAGGGAACTCCCTAACCCTGAAGCACGTGTAGGTACCGCAATTAGATTTACCTAATTTTGACTCATAATAACTGAATAAGTATCTTCTATCAACTAAAACTTATGCTAACTGCCAAGATACAACAATAGGGTTGAACCACGGTGGACAGACCAACTAACACTGCTTTTATTAACCACTTTCTAACTTCGATCTCGATTTGGCTTGGCAAAACTTATCGCTTAACAAGGGAAAAACTGACTTAAGGTGGTGATATCCTTTTGTGCAGTGGCTTTCGGCAGTGCTGGGTGCGGGCCGTGGGTACTCGCGGGTTGGGGAGGCGCCGGCCAACAAATAAGTACCCGCAGTGGCCCGCGCGTGACGATGCGGGGTCAAATCTGTATGACCAGTGATTGAAAGTTTCAGTTTTTAAAAATTCTAACATTAAAATAAAATTTGAAATGTTGAAAACACTTATCGCCGACTAAGAAAATGTCTTTCCGAAGTGATATTTTTTGTCGTACTAAACATGATGCAAATTCGCAAGATTATTTGTAACAAATCGATGCTACAAACAAAATAATGAAGCTAAGTCTAAACTTCCACTGAAGCAATGCACTCAACGGGTGACCAAACTTGAAATTAAATGTGAACGTAATGCTCTGTGTAGTATATTATGTTCAGCTTTTAGGAATGCAACGTTTTTCCTAATTTATGGAGTTCGAAAGAGATCTATACATAATGTTAAAGCTTATAGTGTGCTCAGTCGACTCATTATGCTTAATTAGGAAATATGTTTCCTTTCTGATACACCCGCCAAAAATAAATTGTTAATCTTTAAACACGGATTTAGCAAAACTGCAGAGTCAACCAAAAGGTTTTGTGCTTTCATACATGACACATATGCGAAATATCACTGAAATTTGTGTGCAACCGGTCAATCCAAAACGTACTTGTGTGTAAATTCATCAGTTCGTATACCTAACTTGTTGTGTAAAATCAGTCTGATTCAGTGTAGTGTGGTACAAGTTTGGTTCCTTGTATTTCTTTATCATTAAAATAATTTGTCCGCCACGTGGTTGATTAGCTGATTATTCTTGGAACTATTGGATTCCATCATCATGGTAACGTTTACTCATTGCTTAGCAAAATACACGAAACCGTCTGAGTAATTAGGCCACAACTATTTCTACCTTTCTCCTGTAACCACCCCGTTGTTAAAGTTCATGTCTGGTCCAGCCAGTATTATTCCTGAATTTACACTGTGGCAGTTGACTGTGTGCGGCGTCATTCCAAATTTTGAAGCTTTGAATTTGATTTTAGACGATTTTCTGATTTTTCCGAGTTTCCCGATTTTCTTGATTTTGTTTAATTAATTTCCTTAATTTAAACCAGTTTTGATAAAATTTCAATATTTCGTCTTTGTATTGGCCATTTGAGTTTGAGTTTTAGCTGTAATCAGCATTTTGTGACGAAAATATTCAACGAAATAACATCTAATTTTTTTAAACTGAAACTGAAACGTAACTGTTTTAGTTGCTTTTAGTTAATTTTGAAAACTTTTGAAAACAACTGCCAAGCAATTATGAACCAAATTGTTTACATCTTCAGTTAACGTTTCCCAAAAATATTTATTAGCAATCATACCCTGAGTTCGGTCCCTTCCCATTGTGGCAACCTCCAAGTAGGGTGTTATGGCATTCGTCAGAAAACTTTTGAAAACAACTGCCAAGCAATTATGAACCAAATTTCACTTACCAGTTTCGTGCCCGTCATGTTGGTCTGGGGGAATTTTCCCCAACCACAGGTGTAGGTGCAAGCCGTCTTTATGAGAGCGGTTAACAGTCAAAGTTTAGACTAGCTAAATTAATTTTTTTAGTTAATTATTTAGAGTAGCAAGAGTTTTCTGGCTAAATCCCAGAACTGCCTTCTAAAAGGATATTTTTTATTATAATTTAGGAAATTAATTTTTCAATTTTATTTAAAGGTGTATTTTGGTAGCATAGGGTCCAGAGCACTTCAATAATACCACTGGTGGCAAAATTAGTTTTAGTTTGGTCTGACGATTTTGGCGAAAAACTCATTTCTAAAGGACACCATTTCGAAAACTTTTTTCAGCAAAAAACATTAAATTTCTGGAAATGTTTGTACTCCTCCAAAGGAAGGTCGTACTGTCCAGAAATAATTCCCTATGATGTTTTGCACTCCAATTTTCGTGAACCACTTCGGAAGAAAACTCGCTTGCGCATTTACATAAAAATCGGCATAGATAACCCTGAAACTGTATTTATCAGCAATTACACGACTTTGATGAAATTTCAGTCGTAACTAGAGTTCAAGTAAAGAGAGAAGGGACAGATAGAAATGGGTGTCTGCATGTAGAACAGTAATAATTTACTTTAATACTAAAGAAAAGAGAGTATAGACATGTTGCTCAGGAGTATTTTAGAGTAACTAAAATGCAAGAATTACGTGAAGCGTGAAATATGGCCGACATTAAATGAGAAAGAAGAAGAAAGTCATGTACCACCGAAGGTCCGATAATTTCGAACCTCAGGTGGGACTCGAACCCACGACATTTTGCACACTATTAAAACCTACGCTTTTTTAAGGGACTCATTCCCTACAATGGACGAGAGACTGCACTCATTCCAGAACAGGGATCACTAGTTTTCAGGCAATTATTAAGACAAGAAACGAACCTTATTTTAGCTAAATCGATTAGACCGTTCTCCATCTCCTTTCTTCTTTGTGTTTGCCAGATACGTATATCGATCCAGCAGCTACGCACTAACTCGAAGATGGCTATACATGTTGCGCGTAATTATGATGTTCAGAGCCAGTGAGTTCTAATCAAAGCCCTCCATTGCTTTGCATACGTATTCCATGTATATATGTATATCCCGTATTAAGAACCAATTGCTGAGAAAGGCGATGGCAAAGCTCGTGGCAGAGGAATTATAGCTAAATACTTCCTTTCCCAAACAAATCCACTGTTTTACATACGTATACGTATATTTCTTCAGCTTTTCATCAGTGCATTTATCCATGCTATCAGCACTTTCTTAGCCCTTTTCTTCATTAAAGAATGAATCCAAACCACAATCCCCATTTAGGGCAATATTTACTACTGTTCCCATAACAGCTGAAGTATTATTCATAGAGCCACATTCCATCAGGCTTTGCTTAATTCCATTGTATTCGAGCCATTCGAGCTGGGTAAATCCATACTTGACTTTCCAGCGTTAACTTCCGCTGTTAAATATTTGCCAGCAAAATGAGGATCTGGGATACGTATACTTTCCACTTTCAAATCATTCGGACTTCCGGAAATTTGTTCCTTCTGGAAATGTTTGTACTCCCCCCAAAGATTGGTCGTACTGTCCAGAAATAATTCCCCATCATTTTTTGTACCCCAGTAGGGATTTTTGTACCCCAATTTTCGTGAATCACTTCGGGAGAAAACTCGCCTGCGCATTTACATAGAAATCAGCATAGATAAACCTGAATCCATATTTATCAGCAGTTACACGACTTTGATGAGATTTCAGTCGTAACTAGAGTTCAAGTAAAGAGAGAAGGTACAGATATTTATTAATGTTGTTTATCTATACGCTACCATTGTCCTTGGAAAAAATGAGCAAAACACCAGACCCACTTTTGAGATATGGCTCTTCAAAGTTCGAAAAACCGCCGATTTTGGGCCAAAACACATTTTGGTTGCATTTTGGGTGTTGAAAATCGAAAAAATAAAATTTCTCAGATTTGGCTGAAATTGGTCTAAAACACTGTCTATGGTACCAAGTTTATGTGCTGGAAATATTAGCTCATTATCTTTTCTCATTAGTCGGTTATGGCGGCCCAAACTTGACTTAAGGTGCTGATATCCTTTTGTGCAGTGCTTTTGTGGTGATTTTTCGAAACGCTATAACTTTCGCAATTTTGGGAGTTAGAAAGAGCTTTATACATCGTTTTAAAGCTTATAATCTGCATATCAACATGAGCTTACGAAACTAGCAAAATTTTCAAGAAAATAGCAAAAAGTTCCGACATGCTGACATCTGACAGACCGAATATAGACCAAAACTTTTCAACATCGATTTCTCAAAAGTGTAGAATAGGCCAAAATTTCTTCTTGCGCCATGATATGAAGGACATGTGGGCCGAGGGACATTTTTTGGATTTGGCTCAACAAGCCTCAATACTCCAGAAAATCCGGCAAACGTGTAATGACACGAAATTTCGCAACTTTCCATTCAGTTTTCTCACAACTGGAGTTGTTTTAGCTCAAACCGAGAAAAATGTCCCTCCGCAATAGGGCGAATTTTCATTCAGCCAACGATCACGCAAATCCATTGAGTAGTTTTTGAGAAATTGAGAAGTTTTGAGAAGTTTTCAATGTTCAAAACAAAATAATGGCAGTTTTGAGAAAATAGTTTTTCGGCCAAATCTCTAGCTCAAAGCAACCAACTCAAGCAAATAAAAATTGAAAACATGTGCAATTAGACTGTGTATCGATTGAGTATAAATAAGCCAAAATTGTCTGTAAGCTTTGGCGGTAATTTTGAAAAAACTGATTTCCTCGAAAATGGCCATTTTTTGACCCTCAAACTGGTTCTTGGCTTATACTGCCTTAACCACGAGAGGTAGCTCAAAAGTTGTAAAAGCAAAAATGTTCATTTTGATGTCCTCTTTCCAGCCATCACAATCAATCCGGTGTAGCTACCATGTACTGAGAGAATAAGGCAAAAAACCAAAACTTTCTTATCTTTACACCTAAAAATGCAGGACTAGTTCCAGAATGTTAAAGCGCACGAAAATAATGTTTTTGGAAAGTTTCATCCACTTTCATGAAGAATTGAAGCTTGTAGGGTCGAATTTACACAAAGCGATACCAGCACCTTCAAGCAACGAACTCCAGCGAATAGGTATTAACAAACTGTGCAATTGGACGACGTATCGATTGAGTATAAATAAGCCAAAATTGTCTGTAAGATTTGGCAGTAATTTTGAAAAAATTGATTTCTTCGAAAATGGCCATTTTTTGACCCCAAAATTGTTTTTGGCTTATACCGCCTTAACCACTAGAGATAGCTCAAAGGTTGTAAAATCAAAAATGTTCATTTTGGTGCCCTCTTTCCAGCCATCATAACCATTCCGGTGTAGCGACTACGTACTGAGAAAATAATGGCAAAAACCAAAAATTTCTTATCTTTGCACCTAAAAATGCGGGACTGGTCCCAGAATGTTAAAGTGCACCGAAATAGTATATTTGGAAAGTTTCATCCACTTTCATAAAGAATTAAAGCCTATGAGTAAAAAGTACCCGAAAGAAAACCAACACCTTAAGGTACTGGTTTCCTTTCGGGTATTTTTGACTCATACGGCTTTAATCCTTTACGTAAATGGCTAAAACTTACGAAATAACCTATTTCAGTGCTCTTTAACATTCTGGGACCAGTCCCATCTTTTTCGGCCAAAAGATGAGAAAGTTGTTTTGGTTTTTCGCCTTAGGCTCCCAGTAAGTAGACAAGACACGGGATTGGTTGCTATAGCTGGAAAGAGGACACGAAAACGAACATTTTTGCTTTTACAACTTTTGAGCTGTCTCCAGTGGTTAAGTCGGTATATGCAAAAAACTGTTTTTAGGGTCAAAAAATGGCCATTTTTGAGGAACTCAATTTTTTCAAAATTACTGCCACATGTTAAGGACAAAGTTGGCTTATTTATACTCAATCGATACAGCGTCGAAATGCGCATTTTATGAATGCCTAGTAGCCGGAATTTATTGCTTTCAGCTGGAGATTTGGGCGAAAAACCATTTTGGCAAGACTGCGGTTATTTTCTTTTAAACATCAATTTCTCAAAAACTGCACGACGGATTAAGGAGAGTTTTGGCAGAGTGGAATTTCGCACTTCTGCGGAGGGACCCTTTTCTTGGTTTGGGATGCAACGTTTCGAGTAACAAGAAAACTCAATGCGAAGTTACGAAATTTCGTGTCATCGCACATTTGCCGGATTTTCTGGAGTATTGAGACTTGTTGAGCCAAATCCAAAAAAACGTCCCTCGGCCCACATGTCCTTCATATCGTGACACATAAAGAACTTTTGGCCAATTCTTCAGTTCTGAGAAATCGATGTTCAAAGATTTTTGGTCTACATTCTTCATGTTAGATGTCAGTATGTCAAAAAATTACTGCAAGTTTTTTGCTATTTTTGCCAGTTTCGTAAGCTCATGTGAATGTACAGAGAATAAGCTTTAAATCGGTGTATAAAGCTCTTTCCAACTCCCGAAATTGCGAAAGTTATAGCGGTTCAAAAAATTACTAAAAAAGCACTGCACAAAAGGAAACCAGCACCTTAAGGGGGGGGCGACTAAAATGGGGGTGCCCCGAATTTGTCCGATCGGCCTTCTTTTCGGCGAAGTTAAAGAGCATGGGTGTGGTGAAAAAATACTTGGTCGTTGGTTCTTGGCTGCCTTCCAGTCATGTGCAGGCGTCGCGTTTATGTGCCCGACCCCCCCTTTTTCGCAACTACCAACATAATTAATTAAAAATTTCTGCTGGCTGCAAGACCCTAGCTCAAAGCTTGTCATTGGCCAATATGATTTGGCACATGTGTCCCTATATGCGGAAAAATACTAGACGTCTGTATATTATCTGCATCTCAGGTAATTACTGTTCAAAGTTGAATTTCGGCAAAATTTTGAAAATTTTTGGCTAACGAAAGGAATATTTTATTACTGGTGCGAGCTATAAGGCTGTAATTTGGCATATGCAGAGTCCCTATAGGAGTACTCATTTGTGCCAAATGGCAAGAAATTCTGCCGCGTGAAAAATTTTTTATGTCAACTTTAATGTTCAAAAATTGCCAAAATCGCCATTTTCAGTCTGTCGGATCCTATGTGAATGCTTTCTGCAGCCATAGAAGTCGCAAACCTTCACTAATCGAGCTGAAATCGTTTGTGGGTGTATTTTCAACCACGCTGAGTTCAAATACCTCAAAAAAATTTATTTTCAAAAAAATTGACTTTTTCGATTTCTGGGCTACTATTGCCCAAAAAAGGCGATTTTGTCAATTTTTGAAGATTAAAGTTGACATAAAAAATTTTCCACCCGGCAGAATTTCTTGCCATTTGGCACAAATGAGTACACCTATAGGGCCTCTGTATTTGCCAAATTACAGCCTTATAGCACGCACCAGTAATAAAATATTCCTTTCGTTAGCCAAAAATTTTCAAAATTTTGCAGAAACTTCAACTTTGAACAGTAATTCCCTCAGATGCAGATAAGATACAGACATCTAGTATTTTTCTGCAGATAGGGACACATGTGCCAAATCATATTGGCCAATGACAAGCTTGGAGCTAGGGTCTTGCGGCCAGCAGAGATTTTTAATTAATTATGTTGGTAGTTGCGAAAAAGGGTGGGGGGGTCGGGCACATAAACGCGACGCCTGCACATGGCTGGAAGATAGCTAAGAACCAACGACCAAGTATTTTTTGACCACACCCATGCTCTATAACTTCGCCAAAAAGTAGGCCAATCGGACAAAGTTGGGGCAAAAGTTTAGTCGCCCCCCCCTAATCGGTCTTTTGACCCAAAATCTCGATCCAGAGCCATATCTCAAAAGTGGGTCTGGTATTTTGCTCATTTTTTCCAAGGACAATGGTAGCGTATAGATAAACAACATTTATAAATATTGCGTGCTACTATGGCATAATAAGGTTGCTAGGTCAAAAATGTGGAAATGCGTTTACTGATATTTTGGGCTCAAGTGAAGTTCTGATTGCTGCAAACTACCGAATATGAATGCCAGAAAGCTCAAATTTACAGCGATAGGTGGCCCATATATGGCAACTGTATTATTAAAGTTTGACCTGTGTGACTTTACTCTGTCGGCCTGCACACAATTGTAATTGGTGAAGTCACAGTGCGTCGTCAGTGACAGACTCGAAACTCACTAATGTTGCTGTAACCCACGGAATATGCGGAGTTGAGCTCTAATATTCGGAGGTTTTCGTTTTACTCCGTGTTGCTACAAGTGCTGAAAGTTTGAGCCAATTCGATTTTTGAAGGTTGTCCAAGGTTTGGTTGACCCTAGCAGATATCAGCTCATTGTATGTATTCCATTCCATCCAATGTATTCCATTGTATTCGAGCCATTCGAGCAGGGTAAATCCATACTTGACTTTCCAGCGTTAACTTCCGCTGTTAAATATTTGCCAGCAAAATGAGGATCTGGGATACGTATACTTTCCACTTTCAAATCATTCGGACTTCCGGAAATTTGTTCCTTCTGGAAATGTTTGTACTCCCCCCAAAGATTGGTCACACTGTCCAGAAATAATTCCCTATCATTTTTTGTACCCCAGTAGGGATTTTTGTACTCCAATTTTCGTGAATCACTTCGGGAGAAAACTCGCCTGCGCATTTACATAGAAATCAGCATAGATAGACCTGAAACCATATTTATCAGCAATTACACGACTGATGAGATTTCAGTCGTAACTAGAGTTCAAGTAAAGAGAGAAGGGACAGATAGAAATGGGTGTCTGAAGTAGAATAGTAATAATTTACTTTTAATAGTGTATACTTAAGAAAAGAGAGTATAGACATATTGCTGAGGAGTATTTTAGAGTAACTAGAATTCAAGAATTACGTCACGCGTGAAAAATGGCCGACATTAAATGAAAAAGAAGAAGTAGGTTTATTAAAATAACTTACGGTTTATTATCAAATAATCAAATGGGGCGGCACAGCTAATATACAAAAGATGGGTTAAGAACCCGACCGATCCTGACGTAAACAATACCAAAACTGAATAATTAGACTACTAATTGGTATGACTCATAGCTTCAGACATAAGACTCCACACAGGAGTAATGATTAGTTTGAATGGTTGTTGAGAATAATTGTAGATTCGCAGACCGCGATTGCTAGTTTTTCACAAGTACGATGAATTGGATAAACTTTTGAAGCTCCTGTATGAACCAGTTACGCGTACAGCGACTGATCATTCTCGACAATTTATGTACGTATGCAAAAAGAGGATGAAAAACCGAAGGATTTTGCCGCTGATTTAGAAATCCCGGAAAGCTTTCCCAAATGAGACGGAAAACGGTCGTGCCGTGAATATTTTTTATCAACTGAGGAAAGGCCTCAGACCCGAGCATAAAGCCTTTGTTCCTGTTTCATTATTGGTAAAAATGGAATGCTGGGGTGAGGATATAGATAAGTTGCACAAAATAGTGGTTCAGCTTTCGCGGTTGGAGGAGGAACGATTACCTGAAACGTCGACCTCAGATTCCACCTGTTAAAAGGAGACAAAGCAAACGACAACGAAAGTGCCGGTGAAGATACAGAAAGGAATTATGCTCTTCCAAAGTTACAAGAATAACATATTGATTTTAAACTCAGAAATGTGCAGTCGGTCTTACTTTGGAAAAACGCTAAGTCAGCGAAAACGATATCTCAAATTAAGCAGGTTAACAGTATTTCCACACCGACGACAGCAGCGGCTCAAAACCCCCAAGCAACACTAACGCAAGCGCTTCAGCCCAGCGCAACCCCACAATATTTCAGTTGTTACATGCTATACGTGCGGACATTTGGTCATATTTCTGGGAATTGTGCAATGCTGGATAGTAATTCGGATTTTCAGCGTGGTTGAGATCGTGATTATAATAATAGAAGTTATTCTAGAAGCAAATATAACAGGCATAGTAGCCAGAATCGAAATTCGCGAGGCTATAGTAAGAATAATAACAACAACAAGTGGTCGCTAGGCTACAACGTTAAGGGTAATATGCGTGGTAGAGCAAGTCAACAGTTGCAATAGCAACAGAAGTCTCGTGCAAATATTTTGATGGATTCTAATGGGCATGCAATTCAAATTATGTCCGATGAACAGTACCTACAGGCGCAACCTAACGTTTCATATATTGCACCAATAAATGCCAATTGTCAAAATTTTCAGATTGGGGGCGGCGCAACCTCTTGGGCCCCAGCCCGCAGGAAATCAGTCCACATCTAGAGAAAATTCTGCCCTCATTTTCATTTCAAATCTCAGTGTATTTCAAGTCTCAGCCTTGCTGTATAATTCTCGTAAAATCATGGAAAGTTTGACGAAAATCTACCTGGCTCAGACCCAGCATTTCTATCCGAGGACTTCAAAAACTCAGTAAGCGAAACTGTACGGTTTTTGTAGCCTAGACTTCCGGTTATCGGACATGGATAGGATGTGACCCGATTTTCGAAAATGTTTTGGGCCAAGGACCAACACAATGGAGTATAGATTAATTACCCTTCTCCTTCCGAGTCTGAAGTGTTTTTGTCGATATAGCATCCGCTAACCGGATATAAACAGAATAAGATGATGATGTGATGATGGGTTTAGCGGAGGGTTCCGAAAATATATATTCATATAGGCTACCTTCAAATATTAACGCAGATCACGGCCTTAACAGTTCAGTTCCAAGATTTTTCGGTCAGACTTTAGTTATCTACTGTTCTGAAACTCTTAAAAATACTCAGAGTAGGTTTTAATGCCGTGTCGGCCATATTTCGCGCGCGACAAATGGGTTGAGCTCCAGTTAATATCAGACTGTTTCGAATTTGCTATGCTAAGTATTAGGAACGGAGGGTGAAAAAATTGCGGGGCGTTTACGCTCACAAGTTTCCCTTCGCCACCCTACCTTTCCCAAGGAGGACAGCTTTTTGAAACCGGGGTTTATACAAACACCTGTGGTTGGGGAGATTCCTCCCAACCAACATGCCGGACACGAAGCTTGAATGAAAATTGAAAAAAAGGTGAGATGTGGTTCATAATTGCTTAGCTTATTACAATTATTTTCAAAATCAACGAAAAACACCTAAAACAGTTAAGCTTTAACCAAATTCAATACAACATAGATAATACATTTCAACAAAAATCAAAACTTTGTAAATTCAATATTTTCGTCACAAAATGCTGTTGACAACGAAAAGTCAAACTGAAAAGCCCAAAACAAAGTCAAAGTATTGATATTTTGTCAAAACTAGTTTACATTAAACAAAATAACTAAACAAAAACAAGTTAAATAAAATAAAACAAGCTCTACGAAGAATAATAATATCGGAATAAGGTATCTTTCAGGAACAAACCCCAACTGTCCTGACCTATCCCCCTGTTTAACAACTACATCTACCACTGCCACCACCAGCACTACCACCACCACCACCACCACCACCACCACCACCATAACAACAACAGCAACAACAACAACTACAACAACAACAACAACTACAACAGCAACTACAACAACTACTACTATTACTACTACTACTGCTTCTGCCATTTCTGCTGCTGTTGCAGTCACTACGACTACATCAATAGCCACTACAAAATCGGCAACAACTTCTACTGCATCTTCAGAAAGTAATACTACTACGACTTCAGCTTCTGCTACTACTACTACTGCTGCTGCTTCGGTTGCTGCTATTGCAGCCATTACAACTACATCAATAAGCACAACTACGACGACAACAACTATTATTGCATCTTGGAAAAGTAGTACTGCTACGACTTCTACCGTAACCACTACTATTCCTGCTGCTGTTGTTGTCACTACGACCACGTCAATAATCACTACAACAGCGACAACAGTATTCATTGCATCTTTAGAGAGTAGTACTGCTACGATTTCTGCTGCGGATACTGCTACTACTACTACTACTACTACTACTGCTACTGTTGTTGCAGTCACTACGACTACACCAATATTCATTATAACAACGACAACATTCTTTAATCCTTCTTTAGAAAGTGGTGCTGCTACGATTTCTGCTGCTGCTACTACTACAACTGCTGCTGCTACTACTGCTGCTGATGCGAATATTAGTACTACTACTACTACTGCTGCTGCTGCTGCTACTTCGGTTGCTGCTATTGCAGCCATTACAACTACATCAATAAGCACAACTACGACGACAACAACTTTTATTGGATCTTGGAAAAGTAGTACGGCTATGACTTCTGCTGTTGAAGTCACTACGACTACATCAACATTCATTACAACAAAGACAACAACTTTTATTCCTTCTTTGGAAAGTGGTGCTGTTACGACTTTTTCTGCTGCTGCTACAACTACTGCTGCTGTTGCAGTCACTACGACCACGTCAATAATCACTACAACAGCAACAACCACTATCATTGCATCTTTCGAAGGTAGTACGACGATTTCTGCTGCAGATACTATTACCACTGCTGCTTCTACTCCTACTGCTGCTGTTGCAGTCACTACGACTACATCAATGCTCACTACGATAACGACAACAGCTTCTATTTCTTCTCCGGCAGGTGTTGCTGATACGACATTTTCTGCTGCTGCCACAACAACTGCTGCTGCTGCTGTTGCTACTACTATTGCTACTGTTACTGCTACTAGTACTACTACTACTACTGTTGTTGCAGTCACTACGACTACACCAATAATCACTACAACAACGACAACAACTTTTATTCCATCTTCAGAAAGTAATACTGGTACGATTTCTGCTGCTGCTACTACTACAACTGCTGCTGCTGCTACTACTACTGCTGCTGCGAATATTAGTACTACTACTACTACTACTGCTGCTGCTACTTCGGTTGCTGCTATTGCAGCCATTACAACTACATCAATAAGCACAACTACGACGACAACAACTTTTATTGGATCATGGAAAAGTAGTACGGCCATGAATTCTGCTGTTGAAGTCACTACGACTACATCAATATTCATTACAACAACGACAACAACTTTTATTCCTTCTTCGGAAAGTGGTGCTGCTACGACTTTTTCTGCTACTGCTACTACTACGACTGCTGCTACTGCAACTACTGCTGCTGTTGCAGTCACTACGACCACGTCAGTAATGACTACAACAGCGACAGCACCTTTTCCTGAATCTTCGGGAAGTAGTACTGCTACGATATCTGCTTCTGATACTACTGCTGCTGCTACTACTACTGCTGCTGCTACTACTAGTACTGCTGCTGTTGCAGCCACTACAACTGCGTCAACAATCACTACAACAGCGACAGCACCTTTTATTGAATCTTTTGAAGGTAGTACTGCTACGATTTCTGCTGCTGATACTACTACTGCTGCTGCTACTACTACTGCTGCTGCTACTACTAGTACTGCTGGTGTTGCAGTCGCTACAACTGCGTCAACAATCGCTACAACAACGACAACAACTTTTATTCCTTCTTCGGAAAGTGCTGCTGCTACGACTTTTTCTGCTACTACTACTACTACGACTGCTGCTACTGCAACTACTGCTGCTGTTGCAGTCACTACAACTGCGTCAACAATCACTACAACAGCGACAGCACCCTTTATTGAATCTTTTGAAGGTAGTACCGCTACGATTTCTGCTGCTGATACTACTACCACTGCTGCTGCTACTACTACTGCTGCTACTACTACTAGTACTGCTGCTGTTGCAGTCACTACAACTGCGTCAACAATCATTACAACAGCGACAGCACCTTTTATTGAATCTTCGGAATGTAGTACTGCTACGATTTCTGCTGCTGATACTACTACAGCTGCTACTACTACTGCTGCTGCTACTACTAGTACTGCTGCTGTTGCAGTCGCTACAACTGCGTCAACAATCACTACAACAGCGACAGCACCTTTTATTGAATCTTTTGAAGGTAGTACTGCTACGATTTCTGCTGCTGATACTACTACTGCTGCTACTACTACTGCTGCTGCTACTACTGGTACTGCTGGTGTTGCAGTCGCTACAACTGCGTCAACAATCGCTACAACAGCGACAGCACCTTTTATTGAATCTTCGGAAAGTAGTACTGCTACGATTTCTGCTGCTGATACTACTACTACTACTGCTGCTACTACTACTGCTGCTGCTACTACTAGTACTGCTGGTGTTGCAGTCGCTACAACTGCGTCAACAATCGCTACAACAGCGACAGCACCTTTTATTGAATCTTCGGAAAGTAGTACTGCTACGATTTCTGCTGCTGATACAACTACTGCTGCTACTGTTACTACTACTGCTGCAGCCATTACCACTACATCAATAATCACAACAACAATAACAACAACAACAACTTCAATGGCTTCTTCGGAAAATAGTACTGCTACGACTACGACTGCTGCTGCTGCTGCTACTACTACTACTACTACTGTTGTTGGCACTGCTTCGTTGGCTGCTGTTACAATAACATCAATTATTACTTCTGCAAGTTTTAGCCCTATTTATACAGCAACAATTACAGATGTTGCCATAAAATCTGAAAGCAAAACTACCATTGCGAGCTTGGCGCATTCGACATGGAACAATACAAGGTAAGCAGTTATTCAGCGGCATTAAGCAGCGACTTAACACTTACAGTTATTCTAATTGATATTTAAACTGCAAATAGCATTTACGACCTAAGCTATATCTCTGAGCTCATCTGGGAACCATCTGACCATTGTGCCCGCTGCGCTTTTCATGGTTAGACAAAAGGCGTACAGTATTTGAGAAAACAATTATGGAACTGTAATCCTACATATTTGCATATTTAATAACAATAAATCGTCAGATTCCTTCTGTTTGCAGCATGAGGTTCCATTGCGAGGTTAGAGTAAACAATGTGCCCCCCATTCGGTGGAGGAGATTCAATTACATTCAATCAATCATGGTGGACTAATGACCATAAATAACTTTTATTGGCTGTTGGCATTTCTCTTTTCTTCGAATCGGGATCGAACAGACACTTTGCCGAAATTGCTTACTAATGCTTGGAATGATGCTTATGTTACAAAGTCATTCATGTCAGATTCAATTACAAACTTTAATTTAGTTGGTCAGTAAAATGATTACCTATAAAATTGAGGACGGTTAAACCAAGAAATTATCGATGCCATGAACTAGTTTAAGGCAAGATAAGTTTTGTTTGCCTCTTAAGTGCTTGTGTTTTTTCATTGGCTTCTCACTTTGTTTATAGCTCTGCAGACACTGTGGATCCTGAAACTACTGCAATTAGATCTACAACCGATTACACTACGTTTACATCTTTTACTGTTACGCCTACCATTTCAAGTATTATTCATTTTAATGCGGTTACATTTAATGCAATACTGCCAACAGTGATGCTGAAATCGACTGGTACTGTTTCCTTTTTTGAATCTAGTTGTATATATTGTAAGAGGATCCAACGCACAGTGAAATGTAGGCGTCAACGAAAACGTTGACAGCAATGTTCCAAATACCCTTTACTAGCAAAGCACCTACACGTGTAAC